>JAVHNF010054998.1:0-17612 GCA_034783455.1 Micropsitta finschii
GGAATAACCAGACTCAGCACAAATAATTCATATGCAGCTGGATGGGGGAAAGGGAACTCATGCAGGGAATTAATGAATTTAACTGTTACCTCCTGAGACAAGAGAGGAGCCTCTGTCTTAAATAGATCTGTCTCAGAAAAAAGACATGCCTATGTGTCTCCAGAGAAGGCATCTGTCTTTGTTGCTGTACAGTTTGGCTTGATTGGAGAAACTGATATTTCTGCCATACGAGAGAAAGGTACACTGGCAGGTCAGTAACAATGCTCGCTGTTATTCTTCATGTCTCAAATTTTCTGAGTAATAGGATAGCTCAAAGGTTTATCCTTTATTAGGTATCTAACCACACCCTCCCACCCCCATACCAAATCTGGGGTGCTATCACTGTGTTTGAGTTCACACAGGGAACTCGAAAACGCTGAGATGAAACAACAGAAGATGAGACCTTGAATTTGGTGAGACTTTCCATGCAGCCTCCCACAGAAAGCTTGTTAGCAACATGCAGCAAGAAGGGATTGGATATATAGACTACATGGTGGGTAAAAGTCTGCCTAGACTGTTATACTCAAAGAGCAGTGGTGAGAGGTTTGGAGATCAACTGGTGTCTGCTTACTGGGGCTGATACCATTCCTTATCTTCGCCAACAACTAGGCTGACGGATGGAGTGTGCCCACAGAAAGTCCATAGATGGCACCAAACTGGAGGAGTGGGTAATGTGCTGGAGGGAACGTCTGGAGAAAGTGGGACAGATAACTTCATACCTCAGTACATTTTGGGACTCGCTGGAAAGCTGTTCTGCAGAAGAGGTCTGAAATGTCGTGGTGGTAAGTTGAACCTGAGTGAGCACCGTGTCCTTGCGATGACAAAGGCTAAACACATCCAGGCCTGTATTAGCAAGAGTATTGCCAGTGGATCAACAGAAGTGATTTCTCCCTTCTATCTAGCCCTTGCCAGTACCATAGGACAGTACCATGTCCCATTACGGGCTTCCCGTGCAAGAAAAGTGTTGGCATATTGCAGTTAGTCCATATGGTATGCAAGGGGCTACAAGAGTTGAATTTGTTCACTTTGGAGAAGAAAAGGCTAAGGGAAGGGCATCAGGGAATCTTGCTTTTGTCTTCAGCTATCTAAAGGATGATTACAGAGAAAATAAAGTTAGGCTCTTCTCAGACTTGTGCAGTGAAATGCAATGGACTTCAGCAACAGATGTTCTGGTTAGATAAAAGAAAAAGGTATTCACTTGAGAGAGGCGCAATACTGAAATAGATACCCAAGAAGCTGTTGGATTTCTTTAAACTTTTAAAACTCAGCCATACAAGGGCCAAAGCAGCTGTATCTAGCTTCAAAACAAGCCCTGTTTTGTGCAGGAGATTAGTCTAGAGACTTCCAGAGGTTCCTTCCAACCTCAACTGTCCTACAACTGTATAGAATTTGCCCTGGGTTACCACCACATAGTTGTTTGGGAATTTCCCTACCTCTTCTTCTTTACCTTCACATCTCCCAGATCTGGAATCTTCCTCTATCCCCTCTCTCACAGTTAAAACTTCACATTTAGAGAAGACAAATACAAATCAAGAGATTAGAAGTCAGGTATTTCATGTACTACTCAGATCCTAGAAATGGGAGCTATATCTCTGACTTTATTCACAAATTTCTAACTACTCATAGACTGTTACTGCAGCAACAATTTACCCAGTCCTACACTTTATGAAGTTTCTTTAATCTTAAAACCTTCAAACCTTCAAATCTGTAGTCACACTGACCAGATTGTGTTTCATTTCTGGGGGGAAGGAAGGAGGTTGCTGTAAATTATATAGTCAGTGCAAGACTGATTTCTGAGGAGTTAATGCGCTTGGGGGAAAATCCATAGAGGGTCAGAAGACTGGTGGCTCTGATTGAGCTTATCTTGTGAGGCAGTTTGTGGAGGTTTCCCCATTAGAGTTTGACAATTAGGCTGCACAAGAAAAATAGAGCAGTGAACCTGTAATTCCCATGCATGCCTGGAAACTTGGGAAGGAATCCCCCTCCTTGGCTGGTAAGGCAGCATCTAGTGGAGTCCTCTAAACAGTTTTTGCTATTATTATCCGCATTTCCTTTCACCATGTCATCATCTGTGGGAATTCGAAGGAATTAATGCATGTGCTTATAATGTGGAAGCTGATGATTTAAGTTGCTGCTGGATCTGCTTGGCTAAACTCTTGTCTTACTGAATCTCTGGGTTGAATAGTATCATCCATTGTCAGAGGTTGTCAGGAGCATGACCTACCAATAAACCTTCAACACATTTGAAGCTGAATAGACCTTTAAGAGCTTTTCTTTTGAAAGAAATATTAGTGATTTAAAAATATTATTTTCAATAAGGTAGGTCCCCAATATGAAGTAAGTATAAAAAATCATTCTTTAGGTATAGTCTATGCTAGGTGTTTCCCTTTTTTTTATGGTACATTGTTTCCCTTTTTTTTATGGTACTTTTATTTTTGAAACAGAATGGTTGGGGTTTATTGAATACACAGGCCTTCAGGGCTCTTTACTGGTAATTAGGCAAATAACTAAAATCCATAAAAATGTTTTTTTGGAACTACTGTTGTTAAAGGGGTAACACAATTTACTTTTGTGCTTGGCATGAGTCCTTCAAGCAATATATACCATTTTATTTCAGGATGTATAAACTACACATTATTGTCAACAGTAAAAACAATTATAACCAGGCTTGCTTTTTCATGCTAACCCATAATATCATAGAATGAGTTGAGATTAAAGCTAAGAATATTAAAATAATTTAATTTATTTTTATACAGAATCCATAATAAATGCTGCCATAAAAATCTCTGCAGAGAGTTAATAGAAAGATTTAATAGGGAAGGGCAAATTTATGTGTGCAACCAGAAATATCAGGTTGCTATATACTATGGTTTAAGAGGGAATGGTTATTTATAAGTTATTTATATGAGTTATTTGTAAGAGAGGAAAGACACCTTCTGATTACAAAGTTGTAATTAGCCCTACCAGCTGAAAGCTTTTACTACAGCTTCTCATGTCAGCCCTGACTTCCCGTTGTTAGAATGAACATAAGTAACAATTTTTTGAGAATAAGTATGCCTCACCTCTCTCTGAGGCCATCTAGAAGATGGCTAGAAGGTCACATTTCGAGGTAAAGCAAGGAGGATGTCACCTTTTGAACCAGCATTTTTATAAACTATGAACTGTACCTTGTAAATAACAATGAAACATCATTCATGTAACATCTAAGTGCAAACAGATCTTGACTTCTAACTAGTTGCAGACCAGTTACACTCACACTTGGCCATTACCTAATATTGCATAGAGTACTTTACTTTTTTTTTTTTTTTTCCCTAAGGCAGGTAAATAAAGAGAGACATCTGATTCAAATCAGTTTGCTGGAAGCTCATGCAACCATTGAAAATATACTGAGTACTGCACACTTAAAGAAGATATCTGAAGTATTTCAGATTTGGACAATCAGATTTAGAATGTCAACCTAATTTAGAAACCAGCAGTGGGATCATGAATTCAAGGAGTGAAGGAATCTAACAAGCATTTAATGGCACCTCTTAGAAAATGATGGATTATAATGTTTCTCGAAAGACCAGAAAGCTTTCACTTCTGTTTTGGTACTTCCTTTCTCATATCAAACACTGCTTTACATCTACATGGGAGCCTGCAAGAAGCTATTTAAATTCTAGTACAAGGTTGTCTGTACCATAAGTAAAATGATCCATACTGAAATTGACTAGTTTCTCCACAGGCAGTCTCAGAGAAAAACGTTTAATGAGCAACGAAAATAAATGACTCTTTTACTCTTTGGATATGGTCTGCCACAGCAAATTTCAGGTGCATTGTCAAAATAATGCTGAGAGAGTGTGTGGTTCTGCTTCCTGCTTCACACAGAAACACTTGTGCATGAATAGAGATGTCCACTCTTGGGATTTCTCAGATTGTCTTCTTTCACTGGGAATCAGCTTCATTTTTCTTTAGAGAAAACCATGGAATTACTAGCACTTCAATTGCCAATCTCTGTTCCCTAAAGTGGGTAGTAGTGCTTCAATATTCTCCCTAAGGCACTCTGAGGCACAGTCCAATCGCTTCTCTGCACAAGGGACATCTGTCACTCAATAGTGACATATCCTGAGCCTGTTGCCACTGCTGTGCCAGACTGAAAATGAAGCAGTAACAAGAGAGCACCTAAGTCTGGTGTCAAAAGATGAAGCCTGAAAGTATGGGAGAAGCCAAAAGCTACAAATGAAGGCTTGAAGCACCAGCTAGCTAGGGAACAATGTGGGCTGCTCCAAACGTTACATGTGGTTAGGCTGTGGATACCAAAGCTCAGGCTTGAAAGAGCAGTTCTTTGAGCCCGGCTAATGAACCAGAGCTAGTGAGAAATGAGGCCAAATTCAGATACCTGAAAGCAAACCACAGTAGAGCAGGCTCCAAGATTAAGGGCACAGCTTAATCCAGCATTTGAGGAAAACAGCACTATTTGAGAGGCTGCATCAATGGCTAGACAGTTGCAGTCTGGTTTGGTGCATTATTCTGTTTAAGTATTTTGCTATTCTGTTTCTCCAGTAAGAAGCAGATATCGAAGAGAATGTGAATACCAATTCAGAACTCCTTATCCAGCAAGTCATGGAAAGGATTTTGTTCCTTTCCATGGTCTTTGGATCAGGTTCAGTAGGCCTTTGGGAACTCAGGTTTTTTTGGTGAGCATGAATTATTTTTTTCTTACCCTACAGGTGCATCCTCTACTTTGGCAGACTGACTGCTTCTGCTTTTCAAAGATCTTGAGGAACCGAATGAAAGGAAGCAAGCATTAGACAAGCTAACTTTTCTGTGATGCATTAGGGCTGGGCATTCATTTTTTCTTTTGAGAAATCTTTAATCTGGTTTATATCTTAATTTTCTTTGATGGGAAACAAACTGAGCCTTTGTTACACTGTCATGAACGGGATAATACCTATACCTTAAGTTGGTTACCTACTTTGAGTATGCTTAATGATCATCTTTATTCCTCAGACTCCTGAAAACTTCAGTATCATGCCGTAAAGTGGGGAAAAGAGGGGAGCAAGAATAGCATAGATCAGCACTTTAGGCCATGTTATAAACTATGTGGTAATTTGGACTGCTGAATTTACAGCTAAATTCTACCAGATGACACATACTGAATGAATCATGCCTAAGTCTGCACACCCTTCTGAGTGCAGTGAGCTCAGGACAAGAAGGGGCAAAGGGATTAAGTACTGTGTTGTCTCCTTCCTCAAGAGGCCAAATCAAAGACCTGTCTGCTGCTTTCTGAATCTCTTGGTTTTGCCACAGCTAAATTCAGTGTCAGTAGTTTTATATTTATTTCTTTACATAAGTATTACATATATTTACGTATTTATACACAGACACAGAGTTTTAGAAACAATACATGCATTCTAACTTCCATGCTTTCAGCATTGTTTGCATACATCAGATATGTGGCTAGTATTACAAGGTACATTGCCAAGGGACAGAGTTGCCACTGCTGCACATAAGCGGCTGGTGAAAGCTGCCTCTTCCCTCCCCAAAAGCTTATGTCACAAAATGATAGCAAGGAAGATAAAGCTCAGCAGACCTTTCTGAAATGACATTGTTGCCCTTTTGCTGACCAATTTGTTGTACTTGGGTAACTGGTAGTACTAAACTATTAAGAAACAGGGTACGAACGCTGAACTCAAAAATCTTTCATAAGCATGTCTATCATGGCTTCTTAGGAGGAAAATGTAGTTTTGCCATTGTCCTGGCATCTTGGAACAGCATCACACACCTTTTAGCTTTCTGACCTTATCAGCTGAGTTTAGCTGCATGTGGAGCTTAGAAAAAAAACCTCATGGTTCAATTCAGATCATTTCCTATGGGCTCTTTGTGAATTGTTACCAAAAATGTTCTTCCGTGAGTAAAGGTTTTCAGCATTCCTAAGGTCTCATTCAGCTTTCTCCTGCAGGTTTTGTTGAGACAGGAAGGTGAAAATAAACACACTTTTGGTGGGTGAATAGATGTCTTGGAAATCTATAGTAGGTTTAAAGAGATTTATTCTTTCTTTGTTTTCAGTCCTTGCTAGACTTCTGTTGCATATGTAGCAATTGCCTTCTGCATAATGAGAGGACATTAGTGTTCAAGAGTCATTTTTTATTTCACAGCCTACAGAACACACTGAATATTCTTTTGAAAACACTAATTTCAGTCTTCAAGTTACAAGAAACCTAAATGAAAGCCTGAGAACAATGAGGTTTATTCTTTCAGGTGAAAAGCAGCACTGGGTGAAAAGCTGAAGTCTTGTTCTTAGCAAAAGTACATCATGCACCCTCTGCAGGAGATCCTTCCCCATTCTTTCTCTTCTCCCCTGCTGCCACCAGCTATCATCAGATGACTGTTGCAGTGGGCAGTTTTATAGCTTCTCATGGAGAAGGAAAGGGTAATTCAGAGAATTCTGCGAGCTCAGTTTATACCCTTACATACTCTCAGTAAGGCCTGCCTGGGGTGGTTTTGTAAGGGCATAGTTAGTCTAGCTCAGCGACAGCTATTTCTTTCATCATCTGTTTTTTATATGTTACATTTCTATTTAACATTGCTTTCTGTCAGGTCTAACCACACTTCTTTTGAGAGGCTGCTTTCTGAAAGGGGCTAAAGAATTTATTCTCCAGGCTAAAAAAACCCTGCACTGAAAAAGAGCTAAAGAGAGGTGTATTACCCTGAAAGCAAATTTTGTCTTGGCTTTAATGCCTGGAAATGGGGCAGCAGAAATAGAGGCAAATACCTTATTGGAATTAGGCATTAGCCTCTCCACTTCCCCTCTTACAAGAAGACAGAAAGTTCAAGGCAAGTCCCTGGCAGCAGTTACAAAGTTGGGTGGGGATTCCCTTCCACAGCAGAAAGAGCAATTATTCACAGTCATTACTTGATCCTTTTCAATTAGCCTTTAGACATCTATTTTACAACTCAGTTTCTCTCCAGTGGCATGAAGTAGTGTTTGGGTCATGTGAGTGCCACTGTTTCTTCTCTATTTTCTGTTCTTCAGAAAGCCCACTGACTCCCACACAGAGCATCATCAACCAGTAAAGATGAACTAATTCTCAAAAAAAAGAAAAAGTTAATCCTGTTGATGTGTGTACTAAATTCTAAGGTAAAAATTTTATGCTGAAATTGCAAGTCAGTACTTGAGTAGATTAGGTTCACATGCAAGGCTTTCTCACTGTTCAGTACTATTCAATTATGTACCAAAAGAATGATACACAGTTTCTGTACCAACAGAAAAACCAGGAAAGCTGAGGAGAAAAACAAAAGGCCAGGAAATCTTCTGAGAGAAGTCAGGGGGATGGAGGTAGCTAACAAGAAGATAATCATCTAGGGCAAGGTTTTGCTAAATTTTGATATATTGGTCTTATTTGTAAAGGCAGGCTAATTTTGTGTCAGAATGACCCAGAATCACAGAGACTTTTCCATCTATGTACTAAAGGGCTTTATTTCATTCAATTTTTATGTATTAGAGTTCTTATATCTCATTTCACCACCCATCCCACATAAATAAGCTTTATGCAAATAAATGCTTGAGATTTCTGAATTGCTTTATGTTTTCAAAGGTCTGACAATGCACTAATCATTTAAAAAGGGTAATGATCTTATAAGAGTTTTTCTATATCATCATTCAGAAAAAGACCCAGTAGACTTCACTTCAGATGTGACTTAATTAAAAACAGCATCAGACATGTCTCTTCAGTTCTGATTCAAAAACAAAATCAGATTCTAACTTCCAAATATAAATAAGAAGCTGGTTCTATAATTGTGGAGCACAAATATGAAAGGCTCCAGCCACCAAACATTTTCAATTTTTATTTAGGACAAGTTAATAAATCAGACTCTGACCTCAAAGTATAACTGGAAACATAACATGAAAGTAAATTGTAAGGATATTCTGGAGTAATGTGAAGAACCAGACAGGTAAACAGAAATGCTTTAAAAATATCAGTATAAAATATTAGTGCTAACTGATGAAAGGTTTTCATCTCCAGGGTGTTCTATTCCAGGACTTTTCCAGACTTTTTTTTCTTTACAGTAAACCAGATGTACTTATTTATGCAATCTAGCAGGTTACAGTATTGTATCAGTAAATTAACTGAAAGTGTGTACCAGCTGTGAGAGTTTTCTTAAACCAGCACGCAAAGATTTGAGGTCTAAATGCTGCTGATTGATAGAATCTGTGCTGAATGGTCACAAAGTGTAACTGAAGACCCATCCCAGCAGTGACATCATTATAAAAACTGCAGGATGATCTCTTCTGGATGTAATCTTCTGTGATCTCCATGCAAACTTTGCCAAAAATAGACTTCTAATATGTTATTCAAGCATTTATTTCCAATCTTAGCTGAAGCAAGCAGAGTATCTTCATCTAGAACTCCCATCCTGGTATCTAAAGCACAGAATTCACCCTTGGTTTTCCATTTTTCACTGACAATGAATAAAGCCCTGTTCTTTGACTTCATTTTTCCTGTACAGTTCTCCAAAGAGAAGGAAGAGTTTTTTTGTGACAAATACTGCTGTCAGTCTGACATAACTGTGTGCTTGATTACATGAAAATTGAAAGTGTTTCTCTTTTCAATTGATTAAATGACTGAGTACAGACTTCTTTAACAGAATAGTCAGCATAACTCATCCATAAACTCAGCATGGAGCAGTGTTTTCACCGTGCTGTAAATTGCTGACAAACAGTTTATGGTTTGTCACATTTGGCAACCTCTGTGCAGAAAAAAGTTCAGTCCTAAGCTGAAATAAAAATAAGTGCTTTAACTAGAACTTGGAAAGAGCAAGGTTGTGCAAACACACATCAAAAACGTTCAGCTTTTCATTTCTCTCTTTACTAGGTTTAATTTTGTATATCATCATAACTAACTGGTCAAGTTACCATCTGCAAACAGTGTTTGCAATGTTAAGATTTTCTCCAGTGTACATTTCTAATAGATTCAGCTAATGTTGGGAGTTAGTGAAATATAATGGTAGTGAAAGGTGCAAGGAAGGTGAACTTGGAACATCTTGGCTGTATTATTCTATTGCCATAAATCTTGTCTCAACTGATACAGGCCTCAGAGCATTTTTTCCACTTCTCCACCTTCTGGCAACTTTTGAAAGTTGACAATTATGATTTCTTTTAGAAAAGTGTCTTGTTTTGACTTTCTGCAAACATCTACTATTTTTAATAAATATAAAATCATGGTAAATAATTTTAACTATTTGGACAGATTTGTGGTCATATACTTTGGGGCTTTGCACATAAGTCCATAACTTTGGGGCTTTGCACTGTTGTAGCTTCCAAAGAAGCCATGTAGAACCAGGATGTCAAATTGTTACATGTTTTACAGGCTTCCAGGAAGATACATCTTCAGGCAAATCTCTTACATACTTCTCCACCTCATTTCTTGTAAGATGGTCTAGGTGAACAGGTCTTTCATGGCAACACAAAACTCTGCTGAGGTTAATTGAGCCACATCAGGGCATATGGAACTATCTACTTAAAGTAGTTCACTCAATCATAACTCAAATGGCAGCAAGCAGCAAAAACAAAGTGCCAGGAAAAAGCAGTAGTAACATGGGTAACATATGTATACCCTTTGTGCGTGGTTTTGAGTTGTAAGAAAAAGGGAATCTGAGAATACACGGGAATAGCTGACTTTTCAATGGCAGCTAATGTATCTATTGGTTAAAATTATGATGTTCTAGAAAAACCATGTGAAAATTAAAGATTAAAATAGCAAAAGTGTCACAGATCAGAATTCAGCATCTTCTTTATATACTAGACATACCTTAAAAGGCCAAAATAATCTTGACCTGATTATATCTGATCTCTAAAAAGCAATGAAAATATGCATGGCATAAAAGTGCCCCAAGAATAATGTTTCTGGGAAGTCTTGTCTCTACTTAAGCAGAATACAGATTCAGGGCAGGATTACTGATTTTATTTTCCACAGTTTATTTAAAGCAATTAGTGTAGAGGTTATTGTAAACACTGCCTTTCAGTTTCTGTGACCATATGACAAGGATTAAGAAGTATTACCAACACTACAACATAGGCTGGCATTGTAGCATATCTAGCCATTAGCTGATATAGGTAGCTCATAGACTGAATGAAGTACTTCACCAGCTGACAGACATTTAGAGCCCTATTCAGGATGGAAGCTGACAGATGAGTGAGTAAAGAGCCAAGATAGGACAAAGAAAGATCTTCAGTATTTCTGCTAGTCCTCTTTGCTATCTTTAAATCCAGAGAAACTCTTTTGGAGGTATGACTGTCTTTTCAGCATGTAAATACTACCAGAAATCTGTGGATTTCTGAGGATAAGGGGTCTACAAAAGCTGCCTTTTTCTGCCTTCTGTTTTACCTTTGACATACGAGTAGCCGTATATTTGAAGTTCTCTTCCTGCATTGGGAAAATACAATATAAAATGTAAAAGGCTGCAATATTTCTAGAATCTGAATAGCACAAGTAATATTTACAAAATGCTTCCTCTTTCAGAAGCCCCTATGATCCTGAAACATGCTGTAATGCGAGATTACAAATGGTAATTAACCTAATTTTACTGTTGTTCTTCATAGTGCACTATATTTATACCATTTAGTACAATTTGCCCATCCAGTCACAAAGAAACCACTTTCTGTACTGTAATCCCTGATTCCAGAATAATATAAATATATTTTTTAAACCTTTGCTTCCATCTACCTTTCATGTCTGTTAATAAAACACTTCTTAACATAGAAATACATTATTTGCTTCTGACATGAAGAATAAAAAGAAGAGCTCCATAACTGATCATTTTCCTTACATCATTTATTTTTAAAGGATTTTATAGATGCTAACAGAGTATTGTGGGTGTCACCCAAATTTTAGTGACATAAGTGAAAAATCTCCCACCATTTCACTGACTTCAGTGAGTTTTGGATGTTACATGAGTAACATTCATTGCATAAATCTGGACAGATTTCATTCAGAGAGCAATTTTTTATTTCAAACTTTATTTTTATCAAAGAATCACTTTGCAGTTGTTTCTGTTTCATGTAGGATTTTTGCATGTTTAATTTCTGATCCAAATCAGAATAGTCAAATAGCTTTGACAGTTTGATGATACTGACATTTTTGTCAATGTCTGATGTGTAGAACTACTAGACATCAAGAAACCAAGAAACAAATCTCTCCAAAACTCTATTTAAATTTGGCATTGCTTCTTTTTTGCATGATGTAGATGACAGAATAGCACATGAAATTTGAGAGCTTTACTACATCTTATTTGTTATGCAGATGAGCATACACAAGCAGTATTTAGCTATTTGCAGGTAACATCTTAGTTATGGCTCATTTGGAAACTAGGCTTTCCCTTTAATGCAACACCTCAAGCACACAGATCGCAGAGGGGGAAAGTTTTATTTGGTGTTTGTGGGTTTTCTGCTTTATATTTTATTTTTTCTAATGTTTATTTTCCTCAAAATCTTCATCAGCTTTTATACATCAGGCTATTTAGGCTATATCAGGCCATACCAGTAGGTTCAGCTAACCTACTGCTTAGAGCAGAGTCATTGTGAGTGACATCATGAGATACCTTTATTTATTAGGCTTCAATATTTCTCAAGAGGAAGGAAGTTAAAGGAAATGAGATGAAGAAGGGAGTGGCCAAATAAAAATTATGCCCATCCAGCTGCTTTCTTACTACCAATCCTCAAGTGACAGAGGGAATAAATAATGAAAACCTTGTGGGTCAAGTTAAACACAGAGAAAGCACTTTCCAGTTACTGTCAATAGGCAAAACAGACTTGATGTAGAAAATCAATTTAATTTATTGCAAATAAAAATTGAGTTGGATAGTGAGAAGTAAAAAAAGAAACTAAATATCTCCCCTTCCCCTTTTTCTTTTTCTTGGCCTCAACTTCATTCCTTCAGTCCCAACTCCTCTACATCCTCCACTCATGAGCAGGGCAGTGCAAGGGGATGGGGAATGGGAGGGTATGGGTTCAATCCATAACAGTTCCTTTCTGCCACTCATTTCTCCTCACATTTTTCTCCTGTGGGCCATCTCCACAGTACTGCAGTCAGGATAAACCTGCATCAGCATGGCATCCTCCATGGGCTGTAGTGTGGATATCTGATCCAACATGGTCCTCTCCATTGGCTAACTGCAGGGAAATATCTGCTCCATTGTGGTCTCTTCCACAGGTGGCAGAGGAATCTCTGCTCCAGCACTTAGAGCACCTCTTTCTCCCCCTTCCTCTCTGATCTTGACATTCACAGGGTTGTTTTCACACTTATTTTCCTTACTTTCTACACTGCTGTGAGTGAATCTTGACATTTTAAAAACGTTTTCCAAGAGATGCCACCAGCTTGGCTGGTATGCTCAGCTGTGTGCTGCAGTGGGCAGCCTCTGGTCTTTTCTCAGAGAACACTCCTGCAGTCCTCCTGTTGCGCCAAAACCTTCCCAAGCAAACCCAGTGCAATTACAGGGAAAACTCACTGTAGCTTAGAAAAGGTAGAGTTCCTCACTCAGCTCCACTTTTTTCTGCTTCCAAATTGCACATGGGAAGCTTCTTTCCAAGCCACAGGTTACAGGTTGCCATCACAATGTACTTGCCCACTCCTCTGTATAATTGATGTGAAGTACTTGAAAGAGAGAGGAAGAAAGGCATAAGCCAACAGAGACCTTTTAGAAAGTGTCACAGCCCAAGAAACTTCCAGCCAGAATTGCTACATGAAACATTCCTTTGCTGTTCATTAATATTCAGGAAAGCAAAAAATCTAGTTGAAAATCCCATGAGTCAAACATTTTGAGGAGAGGAACAGCATAAACTGACTCTGCTCACCTGACTTTCCTCATATACCTCCAAAGAAAAAATGGAGCCACATGATACCATACTAAATATCTCTTATACTTCAGACTGTCCTTAAGCAGAAAAGGCAATCCTGGTATATGTAAAAAGGGTGTAACAGACAGAAGTGCTTTCTAAAGGCTGATCTTAATCTTCTGTAACCATTTAAAGCACCCAGGTAAGAACAGTGAAGGTAAGAACATGCTTGTTATGACTATTGCCATCTTGCTACTCTGAACGGAGTTGAATACATTTTGCAACAGCTGTGACAAGAGGTCGTTGTGCATCCTCTTACCTCATTTCAGATTCTTGTTCAGGTACTTGTTTTCCCCTTTCATACCTTCTTCTGCTTCATCTTTTTTCAGCTCTGGTTTCTTCTGGAGGCATTCCTTATCTCTCCACTTTACTGCTTGTTCCAGCTGTTTCCTGGATTCTTTTACCTGGTATTGTCCTTGTTTATGCTCTGGCTTCTTTACAGGCATTGTTCTTCTCTTGCTTTTATTTGACTTCTTTCTGGCAAATCTTTTCTCTTTTCCAGCCCTTATCATGGTGCCTTCCAGCCTCCACTACCTGCTCGACTTGGCAGTGGCAGTGGCAGCAGCAGATGAAAAACAGGCATCAGACACACTTACCCTTATATGGTATCCCTTGTGTGATGGTCATGATGTTTATCCCACTCTTGCTGTGGAGTGGTCAGCATATGTGTTTACCCTGGCCAGTTGGTCTAAAAAGAAAACAAAAACAAATCCCAGGCACTGTAAATCAGATTAATACAATAGAAGTGTTTCTAATCTTGTTTATGTCAGTTGTACAAAATTGACGTAAGTGCGGTCACTTCTGATTTACCTGGTTGTTTGTACAATATGAGTAAATAGCTGTGAAAATGAACTGTCATGGAAGAATAAGGTGAATTTGAGCTTAATGCCCGACTCCAGTATTACACCAGTACAATGCCTTTGAAGTGAGTGTCATTGCTCTAGTATAAAACTGTAATAAGCTGCAGGGAATAAAATCCTGTTTTGTTGCCTCTGAGAATTTTCAGAGTCGGCCTGATATGGCATGAGTCAAAAATATTTTGTTATTCACTGCTTTTTCTAATTATCAGATTTGTCTCCAGTCCATTTTGTGGTGTTGGCCAGGTACTTGATCTGAGTCAATTTTTCCATACAATCCACAGTGCTTTATGTTTCAGTGTTTTTTTTCTTCTGCCATAAAACCAGAACAGAAGAGCTGTTTAAGCATGTACAAACCTGTCTGATGAAAAGACTTGTTTTTCCTTTTCTCTCACCCCTTCTTTTCCGCTTAATGTTAGTACAAAGACAAAATACAGCTTAAGTAGCATAGTGGCTTTCAGAATTATGCATCAGGGAAAGTGATTAGCACATTAGGAATCTGTTCATTTGTCAGTGGACCACTTCATTCACACAAGCCATCTTAATTAAAGAAGCCAGTCTCTTGGAGATAGCATTGATTTTTATAATAAGTTGTGGTATATATCTGATATTGTTTTGAGAACACTTGTTGCAGCTTACTTTACTGCTGGGGTTAGTCTATGGAGAGTTACTTAGGGTTGAAAACCATCTCTAGTTGTTTAAAAGTGTGTGTGCAACACAAAAAACTGGAATGAAGAAGGAACAAATCCTCCTGTTCCTCACTGCTGATGGGTCTCATCACTTGGCCCAAGATTCTACTTATATTCTTCCTATCATGTACTTGATGCTAGCATTGCTTTCCCCACCCATTTCTGCATTTGGAAGAAGCATACTCACTGTTGAAATTCAGGTGAAATTTCATGTGCAAGTTGCTTGCTGTCAGTTTTATACACTAGTCTGAAACTGTGACAGAAAATTTGGTGGAAGAAAGCAATTATTTGGTCTGGCTAACATGAGTGTCACTGAATTTTCTGAGTATGGGGTAGACCTTAGATGCATTATTGCAAGCATTGATTCAGACAAACCTGTTTCCTACTGAAGAGCACTTCTGTAGTTATGTGGCTTCCAGGCTTGCTACGCTGTCCTTTTAATCAAAAATAAACATAGCAACCTATGAGGTGGAACCTCATTTTTTTTCAAGACACCAAATAGATACAAGTGTTAACATCCGGCCTCAAATGCTCTGGTTTAGCTTTACACTTTTGAACTAAAATCTTTTTCTTACCCTGACTGATGTCAGCTGAAAGGAAGTTCCAAGTAAAACGCCCTTTACAGTGCTATTTTAGGGCTGAGGCCATTCTTTCTCTCCTCTCTTCATCTTTCCATTTTCCTGATGCAATCCTCAGTTTGGCCTTGGGCTCACCTCACAGCCATTAAAAAAGAAAACCAAAATCAAGTAAAACCAGAGGGACCCTTCAAACCTCAAAATTTTTCTTTCAGAGTAGGCTCAAAACACAGTGATTAGCTTCCTCTGAAATAGCTTTTCTGATTCCCAAGCTTAGAAAAATTGGAATCATAGAAAGGCCTGGTGGCAGATTTTGTTTTATTTTTTTCATTGAGCCTATAACTCAATCTGGCAATGGAGGAGTCTAGAAAAGAAACACTGCAGAGAGGGGAAGTAGTTCAGTAAGGCTTGGCAAGTACCTTCAAAGAGTAACTGTTCCTCCAAGCCTGATCACTAAAAATGCAAACAAACACATATTAGTGTAGTGCCTTACAGAGGATTTTTCTGATGGGCAGAGGGGGTGCTTAGGGGGTACTATCTTACCCCAATCTCATTTGGTTTTGCATTGCTTTACAGTTGGCCTCACCACAGTTCCAGGTCAGACTGCTTGTCCAAGGTCCCCAAATGACTCAGTAGATTAAGTGAAAACTGAACTCAGAGGACCACCCTTCTTTCTCGCTTTTGTTTTAGGGATTCAACCAACACAATTTCTCTGGCATTTCATACATCCCACTAATCCCACCGGCTATCAGCCATAAATATATTGCAGAAAGACTCAATACATGTAAATGTGCACAGTGATATATAACTGTGAGATGATGGAAAATACACTAGACAAGCATGATTTAGTTCCTCTGCATTAAAAATACCCTTTAGGCCTGTGGCTCAAAAGTAAAAGAATATGAGAGAATATTGTTTGTGGCCTTCCCTGCATTTATTAAGATTAATAAGATGAATCTTTCACCTTATTTCACTCTTTTACTAACCGCACATTCAAAATCCCATGTTTTTTTATCCAACTTCTCAATTTACTCCTATCTGAAAGCATAATTAGTAGCTTGACTGTTATAACTATTCTTCTATTGGTATCCTCTGGATGCAGAATAAATTCCAAATTTCAGGATAAGGTGTATATATATATATATATGTATATATGTATAGTTTTTCCATTTGTAAAAACTGAGATCTAGAGACATGATGAAGTCCTCAGTTCATCAATAGAGAAAGCAAGGCAAATTTTCATCTAAGAACTTGTTCTGTAGCCAGTTGTGAAAGTCTTGTAAAAGTGAGAAATTCCCTCACTGTCTAATACTAAAGCACAACGTATTCTAAAGAAACTGGATTTGGAAATGGATGAGTTAAGAAGCAGCTACTTGTTATTAAGTTTAATTAAAGACCAACAGTAGTAACTGACCCTTGTGAAACTGTGTAAGAGGATAAAGCCCTATACTGCCATAGCATGGTCTGCCAGGGTGTCCTAGAGCATTGCAAGGTGGTTAATTAGCAAGAAAAGGATCCTGCTATCATTTCCTTCTTTGTGACATCATCCTTTGACTTTTTATCATAAGCATTAAGTTCCCTGACCTGGCAGTTTGCATAAACTCTCAAAATAGTCAATATATTATTTGGATTAAAGAAACCTGTTTCCTGTCTGAGGTTCTCTATGTTTCACTTCACACTTCCCTCTACAAAACCAAGTCCAACCTCATTGGTAAGCCTCTTCCTTTTGGAAACTTTGGGGAGAATATCCCAAGATTGGGCTTTCTACTGCTATTTCCAGTATTTTAATCCTTTTTTGCTTTGGATTCTGTGTGGAACAGATAAGTTGCCAGTAGATGGTGGTCAGGATTGGTAGCAGAATTCCCAAATTTTATAGTACCATTAAAATATGTGTAAATTGTTTCCTTCAATTTATGTATTAGTATATGGCATACTTTCTTGGAAACCCCAAGGCATCCACCATTTCCATGAAGAAACACTGCCATTTTCTCTACACTGAATATCTCTGCATATACTCCCAGCTTCATCTGTAAGGCATATTACCTAGAGTGCCATAGGCAAAGCTCTACTATTCCGATGTAAGTTAGGTGATCCTCCTTACTTATGGATCAAAATATATGTGCAGAAGTGCTGGGGGATTGTGGTGTGCAGTGAAAACCCCACTGTCAAAAGTGCAAAGGAACATGTGTGGATCTGCCAGGCAACACTGCACCCATCAAACTTCTTTGTAGGAGTCATAGGGTACAGCCTACCATGTGATGCCAGTCAATTAAAGAGAGCAAACTTGACTGCAGTTGCTGTCATGGAGCCCCCATGAAGTAGGGGCAGAACCTCAATATTCAGTGCTCCAGATCACAGTTCTCTGCTCCATTCATTCTCACTGCCACTTTTCATCCCTTCTGTCTTTTTTTAGCAGCTAGCTGGCTTGAGAGATGCTTGCATGATCATCTGCTTAGTACAAACATTTCTTTTTAAATGGAGCCAGTTACAAGATATAAAAGCGAATTACAGAGATTTTCTTGAGCAACAGAAATGAACACTTGCTTAGAGATGATCTTTCCAGGACAGCTAAGTAAGA
>JAVHNF010054998.1:17712-29264 GCA_034783455.1 Micropsitta finschii
CGAATTACAGAGATTTTCTTGAGCAACAGAAATGAACACTTGCTTAGAGATGATCTTTCCAGGACAGCTAAGTAAGAGTTTATTAGAAATAGCATGACTGAAAAATATTCATGTGAGAAAGGCTGGCCTTACCCGCATGTGGAGTTTCCATGTTTACTGTGAAAGAGTACCACAGCATTTATCCATTCATGGCTTTACTTGACTTGTTTAGGTTTTATTCCTTGGTAGCTCTGGAAAAGTGTTTTAATAGCCAAAAAATCTGTACTTAATTAAACATACAAAAAAACAGCAGACGGGATGTCTATTTCCTCACAGAGATACTGTCGTTTATATATTCTGCCCTAATATGAACAAGTCTACTATTATTTTCTGATGTCCCTCTTGTTTAAGATGCTCTGAGTAACATGAAAGCTCTTTTTTGTACACCAATCCTGAAAGAAGACTTGACATGATACAGGCATGCTAGATGTTTCAGTATTGTATGATTCCTAATTCCATTTAAGAAAAACTTCTGTGTGGTTGTATGGAAGTTTATCTTGTTAAAGGGTATTTAAATGTAACTGTGGATATGTGGGCAGGCTGAGGGGAAAAATCTGATAATGACTCTATACCAGTGCTTCCAGCCTGAATTTCACCAGTATTCTAAGTGGTGGTTTTATTTTCTTGCTATTTGGGGTTAGTCCAAACACCTAGTGATTGGAAGCTGTTTAGGACAACGCCTCTGTGATCATAAAGTATCTCAAAGAAAGGGCCATCAGAGAGCTGCTGTAATAGAATAACTGATGAATAATAATTATATCTGCAACCAAAAACGAGGTGAGGTCTTAAGGGTTGTTGACTCTCCTCACTTAAATTTAAAAGTTGTGTGGGAAAAGTAAAATTTGTACACAAAAACTTTTTAAGTTACCTTAGGACTCAAAGTAAGTGTCAGAAAATGTCTGAATTTTGCTATTGATTTTGATTCTCCTCAGAAAGTATCCAGATCTTCACTGAAGAGTGGCCATACAACACCCACCCCCTCCAAGCAAAGGAAGAAATTGTCGTGGGTTAGAAACTAGCACTGTTTCTTAAACATTAAATGCAAATTAAAGGTATGAAGCATGACTTACATGGCATGACAGCTACAAACAACCTACTCTCACTGTGTTATTCATCCTTGTTTATTTTTGAGGTGGGTTGTATTTTTTGTTTTTTGGGGGGGTTGTTTGTTTGTTGTTTCCATTTGGCTTGTTTTCCTTCGGCTAATTATTAGAACATCATTAGTTATAACTTTGAATATTCCAAATTTGCTGACTTTTCAAGTCCTTTCTTGTGATTCCACAGACTTTCCCACACTGCTTTCAGGGTTTGTTGTATCAAACATATGCTCTACTTTTCTCCTCAATGTCTCCTAGCTTTATGTCTTTGTTACTATACGCCTTCATTCTTTAATCTGATTTCAGTCTTCCTCCCACAGAGCTGAGACAGAGAGAGCAGTATATTCCATGATCATCATGAAGGGAAAACAAGGACTAAAAAAAAAAATCCTGGAAGATGAGACCAGTGTTGACAGCGCTTCAACACAAACTCTTGAAAACCTGATCCATGCCAGGAGATGTGGAAATAAAGATGAGTCTATTACTCAGATATCATCCTACTCCATCACTATTATAAACACATCTGAACGAGACCTGGAGTTAAAAATAAACCCCTCTCAAGTCACTTCATTGCACTGCTTGCATTGCTTCTTAAGAACAGTCTCTTTCCTTAAACTAAAATCACCTATTCAGTATTTCCCATCTGAAATCACGACCTTATCTAAGCCTAACGTAAGTCCTGTAGACCACATGAGACTTCTCTCTAAATATCATGTCTAAATGAACAAATACATTAATTTTCCAATTGATGTTGGAGGTTGGAAAACAGCCAAGACCTGAAGAAGCCTGTGTTCATGGCTCCTCTTCAAGTCATCCTTTTGTTGGGGTAGCCAGTAAGACTACAACACAAATAACTAGTAAAGGTGATACAGTCTTGTGTCTCTTTTCATCTTACATCTGTCTGATGCAGCTAAGGGATGATGTCTACCAATCACGGAATAGAAAGAATGTGCATGTGGAAGAGTTCAGGTCTCTCAATGGTTCTTACCAGATCCACTTGAGTTAGGTGCCATAAATCCTCAGAGAGACTTATTCTTCTTAATATATATCTCTTCAGGTAGGAAAAAAAAAATAGTTAAGGCCATTTACTAAGTTACATTCATGTACATGTGTAATGGCAACTGAAAAGAAGAAATACAAGCCCTCTCTTATTGATGGTGATCTAGCGCCCTGCAAGGCAGCAGAGAGTCTGGCAATGCTGAAGCTCAGTAATCCCCTCTCTCCGTATGTTTTATAGAATAAATGTGGGGTATGTCTGAGGAGACTTCCAGTACTAAAAAGTATTTAAGTTTCTTAACATCTCCAGTTTTCACCACCCTTCTTTTTCCAGAAGAGCTAATGCTTACTGATGGCTTATGAAAATATATGGCAGGTGGCCACTACCCTGCCTGACCACCCTAGAGCCCCCAGTGCTTTTTATCATCAATGAAAGAAAACTAGGAGAATGGTGGAAATTTTAACCATGTTGTTTTGGACGGAGAAGGAAAAAATATAGCTATCAAAATGCCAGTGAGCTCTATAGTCCTTAATTTGATAAAGACAGCACAGATGGATGATGCTTTTCTCCAAAAAGAAGCATGCTCTAAAGTAATCACTCAAGCTTATGTTATGACTTAGTGTATTGCAGGCTGTTTTGAGAGACCTAGCTCTGCAGTATGTCTGAATTCTAGTATATTCTTGCTACAGGCAAGTTAAGTGACATGAAAAAACCAGACCCAGCGGTAACATTATTGGAAAGCAGATTCCTGCTCAAACAAGCTTAGAGATTAATAAGATAGATTTCTAGTGACTAGACTCATCCCTGGCTTTTGTCTTCCTTCAGTGTAAAATAGGAGACAGATAGTTTGATAGAGGAAAGCCTGGCAAAGGTAAATGGTAATGATGGAGCAAAGGAGTCATAACATTCTCATGACAAAGCCCGGGTGCCTGAATAGTGAAATATAGAGGAATGTTGATTAAGGTGACTGTTAAGCTTCCCATAGGCTGCCAGCAATAGCTATAGTCTCCTCCCAAAAGCATATAGTGAAGTCAGTTCACATCTTTCATTTCTATGCACAAACTTTTCTAAAATGCAATTATACTCTCTCATAGAGGGATGTTCCATTCTAATTCCTCTTTGCTAGTTTATGTGAATGTCATCTGCTTCCCCAAGTTTTGCAAAGCAAAGCATGCTATTTGTTGTGGCTATTTCTTAAGGCTAAACTTTTTGATACTGAATTCCATATTTCACAGTTCCTCTGAGAAATCTAAACCTATCTTTTAATGAAGATGCCTTTACAATTTACAAAAAATTTACAACTTTCTGTGTCTGTGTTTCACAATAATCTGACAAAGTGTGCTATGTCTATTTTAAATAATCAGTAGATTGCTTCTTTCTAATTAAATATAATATACAGTAATTGTAGGAATGTAGACTGCACAGTCATCTTTTCTAAAGATATCTTCCAGTACAGAGGCAAAACACTAAAAAAAATGCAAAGCCAAATTGTTGTGCAGCTTCTACAGTTATAAAGAAAAGAAATTTAAAATTTATTACTGTATTTTCTGGAGAAAACAAAATGTACATTTAATATTGGATAGAATGTCAAAACAACATAGGAAGAGATAACGATCTAGTAACACAGAATCCATTTTTGTGGAAAAAAACAATACATTTGGAACATCTTGACTTGATCTTCAAATGACATATTAGGTAAACATTTTCTTTTTCTTCTTGACAGACTTTTGTAATGTTAAGGGGAAGATATTTCCCATTTATATGAGCATAAGAGCCATCTCGTGCCATAGATTAGACTGACTCAGCACTAATATGGATTAAAAATGACATTTCTTCCTTGCTTTGTAGTAGCCATTTATCACTCTAAAACTGGCAATCATGTGGTAACTATTTTAATGCATTCAATTATCAGGAGACAAATACAGAGAATATTCCTTTTAGGCTGACTAGCAAGCTGGGTATGCCTCACCAAGTGACCTGTTACAGATATAAACTAATACAACTAATTGCTTAACACTAAGCAGAAGCACAGAATTTCACAAGTTGTTACCTTTTTACGTAGAACTTTTGAATTCAAATCTGAACCCTGTTCATATGAGTTACACCAAATGATGTTGCTTCTGTGTGTAAGAACCACATCACACTTTAAGACTGCAAATGAATCCGTAACTCCTTTCTCCATCCCCCAACCTCCCTAAATACTGTTTGATTTTTTGGAACATAAGACTTCTGATCTGTAAATATGCTTAAACCTCTGAGTTGCTAGATCTGGGATCAGGTAACATAAATGAATCAATTCATGTGCTTAAAGATGAGCACGTGCAGAAATATTTACAGCTGCAAAGACTAAGAGATCAGTGTTTTCTTTTTAGTCATGTAATTACCCCAAAATTCAGAGGTATGTGCTGGGGAGCACAAAAGGGAGCAAGGTACCTAACTTCCACTGTAGCAAAGTGCTGGAATGCCTTTAAAAACATAGTAGTAAGAGAAACTTCCTGATGTCTTTTACACTAAGCCATATTTTGCAATAGTTCCTCTTACTTCACAACATGAGGATTATAGCACAGAGGCTAGAGAGGTCACATGGCTTTCTCTTCAGCACATCAGAAGAGAAAGAAAGAGTTGACATCTTCATGCCCCTCATAAATGAAAACATCACCTGAATATTAACCTCTGCAAGAACATCTCTACTGGATGAATTCTCTATTATTCCAGTCGGTCAGTATCAGGGAATTTGGTAGCTCAGGTTCAGGAAAATACTTAAGCAAGCACACATTTCTCAAATTTCTTTGGTATGCAGTTTTGAAGT
The DNA here is from genome assembly GCA_034783455.1 of Micropsitta finschii. NCBI lineage: Eukaryota > Metazoa > Chordata > Aves > Psittaciformes > Psittacidae > Micropsitta > Micropsitta finschii. The sequence goes on from JAVHNF010054998.1 coordinate 22,655, forward strand.
TTTAGGGAAAAAAGAATTACAGTAGCATTTCCAAACAAATCTGTATGATTTCCTCTAAGATGTTTCAGTATTTCTGCTTCTAATAGTAGATGAAACCAGGATGCACGGATCATTGCAAAAATGGGGATCAACAAGAGAAACATGGAAATTAATTTCTCAGAGCTCATAGAAGAGCTGAGGCTATGATCAAGCCTCATGACAACTGGTTGATACTCGAACTATGAGTCTCACACATGTGGCTGTCAGGATATTTTCTACTGGAGTAAAAATAGTCGTGCATTGAAAGGACACTTGTAAATTTTGATGCCATACTAAAAGAAAGCTTTTGACTGCAATAAAAATTAAGCACTTCTGTATAAGATATACATTAAAATTTTGCAAGAGATTTACCATTTGGCCTTAATTTTCAGTGACCAGTGTGGGTTTCTTTTCAGATATGCATCTGGTAGCTTACAAATGTGTTTGATGAGGTAAGAGGCGAGCTGATTTGTGAAAAGAAGAGAAATAGAAAACTCATAAAACAAAATAAAATGAAAACATCACCTGAAACAGATTTCAGTATATGTGTGTTACAAAAGACCCCCTTAGGCATATATAACTTGCATGCATACAACAAAAGATAACATAAACTGATGTTCAATTTGCCAGTTTATTGCAAGAGTGCTATTTTGACTAATATTTAACAGTCTTGACTGATGACCTCTGTAATCTGTTTGGTGCAAACACTTTCTTTCAACATCAGACACTTATTTTTTTAACCATCTACTTATTTGAGAGAAAAAGCTATATGTAGCCTGTGCAGACATTCTGCTTTTTAATTGTGTTAAGGTTTTTTTGTATATAGTAGACAATGCATGAGAGCATTTAATGATGAGAGCATTGATTAACCTTGAAACATATAATTGGGTTCCCAGGCTTGGTTCTAAAGAGTTTTTGGCTCTCCTTTCAAGCATAATTAGCCAAAAAAGCAATTACTAGAGAGCTGCAAAAATACGCACCTTCTGGATTTAAAATTCACTTTCTTCTTTAATGTATTAGGAATCTGAGCATGCTGCCTCCTGCTTCTTATCAGTTAAGTATATGCAGTGATACCAGAAGAAGAAACTGTGAATGCTGCAATTCTAGTTCATTAGAAGTAGTCATCCAGGGAACATCTATAAAAGCGAACAGTGCCAAGCAAACAGCTAAGGCTGTTCATCAACTCTGGATTTAATAATTACCTTATTTATATCCCTCATGCTAGGAAAAATATTGTAATTGGGATGGATTATATAGAACGTGAGGAATGGAAAAATTAATGGACTAATAATAATAATTAAAAAAAAAAGCCAAGTCTTTTTTTTTTTTTTTTTTTAAGACTGGTTGATTAAGTGATAACAATGGAACACCATTAAGTTACCTAAGTTGCTTTTACTTTTCTGTGTGACGTTAGTGTGCAGGTCTTTGTAGAGAGAGTTTTTCAATGGAGAAAGAAGATACACTAGAAGATATTTTCTTCTGTCTTGCTTACAGTCAACAAGGGGCCTGCACAGCTTGCTGAAGATTTTTGTTGCAGAGTGCCTCTCAGCTTGCAGCAGGGCAACCCAGAATATACGTACTATTGCTCGTGCTCTGTGCCAACGCCTTAAAACTCTCTGAGAATACCTGTGCAGCAAAGCAGGACAGGAGGGTGGTGTCCTGACTTCCACATTTCATCCTGTCTGGGTTTTGCAGATTAAGGGAATTTTAGTGTCCCTGACTGTCAGTGAGCCATCTTTTGTCAGCACTAATCAGCCCTGGAAACAATGGAAACAATAGTGTGTTAAGACTTGCATAGGTATCTGATGCAATCTACATGTCAGACAGTCCTATTGTGTTACCTAATATGTCTAAATGAATGTCCCATAACCCATATTTTTATGCTGGGGAACTGCTGATTGCAGTAGCTGTTCATTACATTATCTTCAGGTGATAATCCAGCAAATTCAGGACTATTACAGAACCATTTAATATACTTCCTTCTTATTTAAGGACACCAAGAATATTGAGTGGTATTCCAGAAAAGGGGAACTTGCCCTGAAGTTCAAAGGGTGAACTTCAGCAGAGTGGGAATGAAACCATAAAAATACTTTGCCTTGAAAAAGTGCTCATGCAGGTTTTAGTGTGAATAGAACTAAATCTTTGAGTATCAGCTGAGAAGGGCACAAGATTTCTGATAACCTAAAATAAAATTGACATGAATATTTTACACATTTTGAATGGTTTTGTTGTTGGTTTGGGTTTGGTTTTTTTTGCGTTTTTATTTTATTTTATTTTTTATTTATTTAGTTTTATTTTAAAGAGGAGAATGGTTATAGCAGATTAAAACAACCAACCAACCAACCAACCAACCAACCAACCAACCAACCAACCAAAACATGTGGAGATACATGCTTCTGCAATGAAATACTGAAAACATTCACTGATGCTTTATTAATATGTTTATTAAAGTTCTACATTTTGTAATGTTCCTATCTGGATTCAGCTCTTTCCTTTTTGTTGTAGATGGAGTATAAAAAATACCCCATCAAATTAGGTATTTGTTCATGGAGACAAAAAAGTAGAGAAAGTAGTGTGCGTGCACATTACAATTATATTATCAAGGTTTTCTGTAATGTTATTATAGGCTGTTCCAACTTACCATGAATGAAAACAAACCACACTGATTCCAAGCCCCAGATTGAGAGAAGTTAGGGAAATATAATCAGTGCAGCTGTGGCAACAATGCTATTGTTAAAGTACAGGGAAATTTCATAAACAGTGAGTAAGAAGTCAAGAAGGAAATAGTTGTAGACAAAATCATTGCTAGAAAACATGAAAGCAACTCTTTTTTTCCCATCCCATCCGATCCCCTCTCCACCCTGTGAAAAGATTATCCATGGAAGGGGAAAAAAGGGTGAGGTATTGGGTGGTGTCCTGCATAAGGCCATAACACACAAAAAAGTATGCGTGCTTTTTTTCTCTTGGAAGAAGATGAGGGAAGAAAACGATCCTGGAATTTCTTTTGGAACAGATACTGTACTTTCAGGTGCCATCTGTGGGCCATGCTTTGTATGAAATAAGGCTGTGTTTAAACAAGAATAAAAGAGATAAAAGATTTGACGATCTATTGTAGCCATTGCTTGCAGCATGACATAGTTTCCCAAGCTGGTTTTAAAATATCTAGCTGTAAGAACTGGTGGCGCTTCAGTTTCTGTGCCAGCAAAGTGTAACACAGGGCTACAAATATTTCAACAAACACTAATTTATCCTGATTCTTACTGACAAAGCTACAGATGCCTTAGTCAAAAAAAGAAATGTCAGAGTCAACAGCTGTGCTTTGCAGTGGTTTTCATTCACTTTGCTTTGGCATTGTTTTAAGAACGTCAGTGGCACTGCTCCTGCTTTACATCACTGCAGAAGAATCACTCAAAGTCTGATTCTCTGATAAATACTGTTTCAAAAGAAATTGATGAAATATGCAACTCCCCTTAGCATAAGAGATGCCAGGATTTAACCCACACATTTTAAACTGCTTCCATGAGACATTCAAACCCAAAAGAGATGAAACTTGACTGGTGTATTATCCAGATTCACATTAAAGATAATTTTCCATCTTCAGAAAATTATTTGTCTGAAGCGCAAGCATATGAAGCATGACAGCAGGTGTTTCCTGATATCACCAAAACTACAGGCATATGAAGAGAGGTACCCAGTCTAGCCAATTTTCACCATTCAGTTTTTAACAGTGTTTGGATCGTAAACTGCAGTTTAAAGCATTTCTGGATTGTATCTCAGGAGTATGGCAGTGTTGTTCTTCTCTGCCAAAACAAGAGAGATTTTCACCATTTCTTTTGAAGTTAGGCTCTATTAAGCACCAATATAACATTCACATTTTGGAAAAAAAGGGTTCCTGTGAACTGGCAGGAAGCATAACATGACTTTCTGGTAATTATTTCCATGACATCAAGTTAAGACCTTTTGAGATTTGTTTAGAATATATGTATTTGGTGCAGCTAGGAAAAATTATTGAACAAATGTGCCTACCAATATGGGACAATAAAATTTTAAAAGAAAGAACTATGATTGTTTCTTCAGATCACTTTGATAGACTGCTGATATTCCAGGGCAGAACCCTGAGGTAAGATGTGCAGTGTCAATTCAATATTAGAAGCTAAAAAGCCTGAATGGAACTTAATCCTTTAGATAGTAAGAGGCATTGTAAAGATTGCTGTATCCCTTAGCAGTAAATATGATACCATTATCCTTATCTAGTGTCTTATCTTTTGCAGAATCAGGTTACTTTCCCTCCCTTTCCTCCTCCCCAGTCAATTTACAGACTTCAGTAACATAATTTCAGTCTCTTTTGATTGTGCTTTCTCTTTACTACCTCCAGAATGTTCCCTGTCTTCTCCTTGCCAAAAATACTTCCTGTCTCCCAGATATATAAAACTGGCAGTGAAGAAGTTGGGTCAGCTGTGAGAGGATTTCCATGGAATCAATTAAAGCTTTCTGGCAGCAGGGAGGCAGACAGCGGGATGTGATGGGACTCATTTCACACAGTGTTTTGACCTCGTCCAGTTTCTAAAAGTGCTCTTTAACCTCCAGCACAGAACCTCCATTGCTACTACTGCCCAGAACTTTTGAACACACGGTTCCCAGACTGACCAGGTGCGCAACAAGGGCTTTTTGCCTCCATTTGGTACCGGAAACTGTTTGGGGTTCAGTGGAATCCCAGAGCAGCAATTAACACTACTATTTTTTCTGACATGGCTTAGGGCCAGACAGAGCATCAATACAGTTATTGCCAATTACTGCAAACAAATAAATCAACCACAGTTTATTGACTTTTTCTGAATTAAGTTAGTAGATTTTGAGAGTTTTCAGAGAACATCTGAGAGAATTCAGCTGGACAAGAAACAAGATTTGTTTCGCTGATATAATTTATTTGGATTTTTAAAGCGCTTTTGACAGTATACCTCACAAGAGGCTAGTAAGGAAACTACAAAGTGGGAAGGTGTAGATGTGTTTTGATCACAAAATGGATAAAAGAAAACAGAACAGAATAAGTTGGTCAGTTTTCAATATGGCAGTGGTAAGCAGCCATAATGTAAGATGAGCAGATCTTCACTATGTTCATTAATGTTCTGGAAAAGGGCTTAATCAGCATGGTGGCAAAATCTTCATGGAACTATTATTTTTAAGAAGTAGCAGTTATTTAACTGGGCAGTTATTTAAGTGAGTCAAGACAAACCTAGGCAATTAGGCAGCACAATGGCAGAGGAAGTTCATGATGGAAAAGTCAAAATAAGGTGTGTTGGAAGGATATTACTAAGACACATTGTTGGCTTTCAAATTAACAGTAACCACCCAAGAAAATGACCTGTGTGTCACCTTGGAGAGCTTAATAAAAACATCTGTTTAATGTGGAAAGGCAATCAAAACTAAATGAAATGTTACCATGAATAAAGGGGTGAGGTCCCACAGAACCTGCTCTGGCCAAGACTGCCCAGGATGTACAGTGAATCAGTGCACTTTCTCACTGCTGCACAATTTCTAGGATGAGTTGTCTGGTCCTTTGGAGGAAAGTGTTGAGTACCTTTGACATTGCTTTCCGTTCTCTGCCCCCAGCTTTCTCCAAAAGGCCTTCCTGTTACTGAGAACCAGTTGTTCATAGACTTCTGCTGTTGGAAAGAAACTGAGTTCATAAAGCAAGCCCACTGAAATATATCTATTTAACAACACACAGCATTTCAAAACAGATGAGTAACACTACATTCACTTAAAAATAAAAATACAAATAAATAAATAAATAAATAAATAAAAACAAACAACAAAAAAACAGGTAAGGAGAGTTATTAAGTCCAATTATGTTGAAAATTGGTCTAAATGCGATGACTAATGCTCCCAATTAGAGTCCAACAATTTGTTTTGTTTGTTTTGTTTTAATTCTCAAATGAAACCAGAGTTAAGCAGTACAAAAACTCAAAAAGCTAAGAATACTTACCATTTTGAAGAAAATTTCTTTGAAGAAAGATTATTTACCACAGGGAGGCAGGGTATACTAATCTCTAAAAGCCTAAATTAATAACATCAAGCACCCACAATACCCAATTAATCACCAGGGTTTGTGTGTGGGAGTTCTTTGCACCTCCATATAAACATAATCCCATAATGGCAAAACATTCCATTGCCTCTAAATTAACAGAGTATTATTCAGCATGTAAAATCATATTCTCTTTGCAGTAAAGTGATACAGGGTGGGGACTAGGACTGATAGAACCAGCCCTGCTCAAACCTACAGCGTGAGGCAGAACTCAAGTTTTGATTATATCTATTTAAGTGCACTTTTTTCCCTTATATAATCCACTTCACAGCATAGTGAGTGTTCTGTACATGTCTGAAGCCAAAATAGTGCTGTAGTAAAACAAGAAAGCAGCTGATCTAAACGCATATGGGGAGAACTCTAAGATTACCTAGTAACAGATCTTGAGAAACAGAGAGGCACTGGAAAGAAAACCAGTGGCCAGATTCTTTCATTTGCCAGGATTGCTTTGTGCTAGTGATACAGGTCAGGTTCGGCTATTTTGAGAGACACTCTGAAATATTTTGT
>JAVHNF010055001.1:0-11040 GCA_034783455.1 Micropsitta finschii
AGCAATGCTGGCTCCAGCACAGCAAGCAGGGAGGCATTCTTCCTGCCTGCCCTGCTGCTCCCAGGAATGGGCAGCACTATACAGTGCTCCCCAGCACACCCTGAGCTGCTGTTAGTATCACTCCCCCCTGTTCACAGCTCTCCTACCCAATAATCAGCAGGACAGGAAAGGTTTACAAGCCTCCGTCAATAGGAGGTAAGTCTCCCTGCAAGGCCTCCTAGCCCTTCCAAAATAGGGGTGAAGGTGAAGGCCAGAAGAGATACAGGATTTTCTCTCAGCAAAGGGGATACTTCAGAGAACTGACACGGAGGAAAGCAGCTTCTTGACTGACCTCCATGTCCCTCAGCCACAGTGATTTTACCCAGCACATTACCACAACCGACCTATGTTCTCTAGAGTCGACGAAAAGCTCCAAAATAGACTCAAGGAAACCCTGCAATATTCAGAGCAACTTTATACTAAGAATTTAAGTGATAAAGATCTGCATTCAGTTACTTGGGAAATAAACAGGTCATAAAAGCAGCAGAAAGTTTCCACAAAGCTTGCAAACTGTGGCTAGTTAAGTAAGATTTTTGTTACAGAACATATATTCAAATTTATGAAGCGCCTACAATGAAAACATTTAAGGAACTGTAAACTTCCAGGCCAAAACCCCTCAGCATTTTAATTAGCAACTGTAGCACTATAATTAAAATGAGCTAATTTTAAACACCAACCTACTCCGTATGCATACCACTGCACCATTATTGCTTCCTTTAATAATCAACAGTAGCAGAGCAATCCAGCTTAAAGTGTTTTCTCATTCCAAGCCCACTGGAGGGGCTGACAGTTATTTTAAACCAGCACTTGTATTAGGGTACTTCCAACCAGGTGAAAAAAGGACTTTTGACTCCACACAGACAGGGTGCTTACCATGAATGTAATACTGCATAGCTCCATAGACAAGCTCCCTTCAGAGATCTTAGAGATGCCCCTTACCAAGGCATAAAGAAACAGCAGAGTTACAAGTGCTCTTATTACCACCCTAGAGAAAGCAGCAGGAGGGCAAGATGACAGAGCCTGACATACCCATCCACTTACCAAACCAGAAACAGACGTTTTTAGGACTTTCTGTAAATCTACAAAACCACTGTCAAAGAGCAGACACTGGCTAGTATGGCCCAGGGCTAAGCAGGGAATTTGTGTAACAGTTTAACACAGCAATGTAGGCAAGGGCTTGAGCAAGTGTATGAAATGGTACACCTCCCTGTGTTATGGAAAACACAGCGAAACCATATATATGTTTCAAAACAAGAGTTAAGACATAGTAGGCAGATGGGTAATACAACCCCATATTAATACTATTATTTTGTGTGAGTCATTCCCATATTGGAATGATTTATTCCCACCCTACAGGTTTCTGCAATGAGAAAAACTTCATGGTTTGGATCAACGTTTTTCGGATGCTTTTCTCCTATGACAGATGTCAACACCAGCCATAAAAGGACAACACTACCCAAACCAGTTTCAAAGTCTCAGAGATAACAACGTAGGAACCTCAATTTTAACAGAGACTTGATTTTACAAGAAACTGCCCTGAATGATGAAAGTCAACATGTAGTACACCTACATTAGAAAAGGTTCTTTAAATCAGTCACAACCAAAGAGTAACTGTCAGCTTCTAAAGGCCATCATAAGGCATAAGACTGCATTAAACAGCAGAGATGTGATTTATGCATGTGCTCACATTCAATGTGAAAAACTATGCCACAAGCTAAGGAGCACTGACCAGACAACCAAGAAAGATACATTGTATGGGATTTTAAACCAGGTATTTGACAAAACTGTATCTCTGTTTTTTATTTTAAATGCCAAAACAGAACTTTTCAAGATGTTACAACTACATCAACAAGGGAACAAACAGGCATTTTTCTTTTACGCCTTCCAGAACCTAAAGATTTATTGTAAACTTAGCACACAAACAGTATTACTGGTCTTCTTACAAAATTCAGTCTTTGGAGGTAGCTTTAGCAGTAAAGTCCCATGTGTAACTGATGTGGTTATGACTTAAACATACGAGGACCCTGGAATCTAGTGTATACTAAATGCTTACAGGAGAGCTTTAGCGTGTCCAATTTAAGCTGAGCCTCAAACCTACATTATTCCCTAGAGCATTAAGGCCCACTTTTTTTCTTTTATTTTTGTCAGATGGGGTAAGCCACATACTTCCTCCAGAAGCACGAATGATTTTGCCAAGGCCTCAGCCCTACTGCAGGAACATGGTGCTGCATCCTCTGTGTAAGTGCATCTTCAAAGTGCTGCCTTCACTCTGCAGGCTTGAAACCCAGTGGTTCTGTGCAGACTTATGAGAAACTTAGGGAAACAAATTGATACTGGGAGTGAACTGTAGCTTTACAGACAGCAAAGAGTGGCTTGCAAACACTGCTTTGTTTCCTAGGCACTCCTCAGCTGGAGGAGCTGAGCTGCCCTGTCAGCAGCTCCCACTGCTAGTATCTCAGGGGCCTCCTAATCCTTACACCACAGCACATGCTAAGGAAGAGATCTGCTTCTCTCAGCTCAGATGAAACACATTCATGCTGGACTTTATGTATCTGGTTTTGGTTCCAGTTAGGACTATTAGAAAAATACCTCATTTATGAATTACATACAATAGAATACAAACAGGCTTTGAGTAAAACTATTCGTTTATCCTTCTGGATGTTACCTTTCAAATCAATAATGTATTTGGTATACTTGGTAAGCCATTCATGTCAGGATATCATAATTTCCTGGAAAGCACCTTACCCTTTCCCTCTAATGGACAAAATGTTGGTGCAGCAGCAACAGCAGATAGCACAATAAGCTGAATGATTTACTTTAAACTGTTGTGAGTCATTAGTAGTCAGGAAAACCCAATATTTCCTACATCTGTTCTCTGTCTTTCCCCATTTGGGCTTTTCTACCATCCCATCAGACATCAATCAGCCAGGAACCCTCACTTTAAACATCAACTGAAAGTAGGTAAAATGCATACAGGCAGCCTAAGCAATGAAGCAGAGCTCAGCCAAACTTAGGATTTATTATGATATATTTTACCTAAAGAGGGACAGGCACTGCCACAGGTACAATTTATGAAGTCAGACAATACAGCAGACTGCCATTCATGTTCCCATACAGCAAACATGCCCACCCCTTTTTTTGGGGGGTGGGGGTGGTAAGAAAAAAGTTATATATCAAAATACAGTTGCCACCATCATCAAGAACTGTGACTGTTCTTATCAATAAACCAGGCTAAACCAGTACCTGTACAACCAGTAATTACTTTCCCTGTGATGCCAAACATGCCTCAGACACTGCCATGAAAAGCCGCACATGATGTTTGAGCTGCTGGTGGGTGACTCTCAGAACCATGAGCACTAATCAAACACTGGGAATCAAATACAGGAGTTAAAACTCTGTCCTCAAGCCAAACCCTTCCTGCCCTGGTGCAGTTGCATTAAGACAGGTTTATACTGTGGCAGCTAGTGATTGCTATCTGCTACTTTCCCCACATAGATATATTACTCTCAAGAGGCTGGTCCTCCTGTAGTTGACAGGATTTCCCACCCCACTGCTCATTTTTTCTTCTCAATTTATTTCTGCCTTCACAGTATGCTAACACTCTTGACATCCTTATAGCATCATATTCTCATATATGATGCTCTTTTCCCCTTCTACAGAAGGCAGGCTTATTTATTTATCTATTAAAGAGATGGCAGCACCAAAGGGCTACCAGTCCCTGGAAGAGATGTGCCAGTGCCTGAAGGAACCATGGGGAGCGGGCTGGGAGGTAGTGGCAATCCACTTCTTCCCCCTTTAAAGCTAGGATGGCTATTTTTTATTTTCTGTCCATAGACTTACCGCTTTACATGCCAAGAGAAAGGTACATTTCAACTGCCTTTTGGATCCTTCTCCAGTTCTACTTTTGCTCCTTCCCAACTGAGTAACTGTCCTTTCTAGCCTCTTTTCCCCTCTGCTTCAGCAGGAACAAGGGCTGAACGTACAAGTACCAGCGCATTGCAATTAACCTAAGCCAGGAATATTAAGTTTAATTCATCTGCTCTCATCCCTTCCCCATTATTTCACCTTTAAGAAAAGCAAGCCCTGAAGGAATATGCCAACCATATCTTCCTTGAAGTGCCTGATACAAAGAAATTCCCTGAAGACACAACTCCTTCATAATTATTTGTTGTGTATGCTTCCAGCCAGCCTCTCCCTACACATCCCCTGCAATTCACAGACCAGTCCCACTCCTTTGTAAGCATTCTGTCACCTGTTTTCAAGACAACCCCTTCTTTTAAAAGCTGGCATCAAAACAAAGTCCCAACAACCTCCCCCCATCTTAGCCTATTTTAAAAGGCAAGCCTGATTGAGACATCAAGTTCAACCAGTGTACACCAAATACTTTCTGGACAATTTAACTATGTGGTAGGTTCAAGTGGCAGAGAAATACCACCAGTATCTCATCTGTGCTGTTCTCTCTTCCCACATGTTCAGCTATAAAGAATCTTGACAGCAAAGATGAAGTACAGAAAAAATCCTGCATACCAAACTGACCTTTGAGCTGCCTTCAGCACTTGTGCCATTTAGGGCTGGACTTCAATAAGAAAAGCAAATACACAAGTACAAGTTTCTGCATATATTCCAATATCATTAGCTAATAGAAATATTCTTCACACTTACCCGCTCTAGATCAAGGAGGAACATGAACCAGGTCAGCTCAGAGATTATCTACTGATCACAAGTAGTTTAAGGTCAATTTTCAAAGCAAGCTAAAGATACCACCTGCCTAGGTAAAGTCAGAAGTTCCCAATGCCTTAAACTAAAGTAACTCAAAATATTTACAATGCAACCATCAGTCAGATGTCAACACCTATGACATGTTTGGGTCACATCGCCAGCATCAAGTTACTTAATGTATTCTATTAAAAGACTGATCTACATTGCCATATGTTTTTCTCACCAACATTACAGTGTTACTTTTGCTCCACCAGAAGAAAAAAACCTCAGTGTAAAAGAAACCACCACAGCAGAAATGCCCTCCAAAATATAAACTGCTGCCTTAATGTATAAAATATTAAGCTGCTGCCTGATCTTTAGCAAGGAGAAGTGTGCTGATGGTCAAAATCGCTGCCACAGTCATATAAAGTTTGATTTTCCAAGTCAGCCTGTTTCAAGGATATTGTTTCAGCAATATTCTTGAGCTTAACGTCCATATATATCTTACTTGAATTTGTTTAAAACACCTTATTCCAACACCATCTTCCATCTTTCAGGCATATGATTTTAAATGCTATTCTCTGAAAGCAAACTCCGTAACAGTCTGTGGGAAGTAAATTGTATTTGCAGGTTTCAGTAACTTAAGACAAAGTCCTCTGCTGGGCTTTAACTCATATAGGACAAAAAGCATCCAGAGAGAAGAAAATGTAATAGTATTAATCTTTCCTGATACAAGAACTAACCAATATCAATACATTCAGTATAAGAAACAAAAATAATAAATTTCTCCTCATCCAATGATGGAAAAAGTTCAATGATATGGGGGAACTAAAATAAAACCAAATCAGCTAGAACTTAAATTAGCTGCTCAGAAACTCTCTGATGCTCAAGCTCTCCTCCTATCTCCCAGTAGAGGAGGTGCTACTACTCTGTAGGGTACCGGTTTTCACAGGTCTTACAGAGACTAGACTGAATTTTATTGCCGGCTTCCTAGGTGGTCCCTCCCTTCCTGAGAGGACACTGAGTGTTCCCTATTTCGAACTTTTAAGTGTTTTTGGGGTTTTGTTGGGGGTTTTGTGCATGCGTGTGCATGTGTGTGTTTTTTGCGGTTCTTCTAAGGAATACTGAAGTTAGCACCAGAACAGACATTACATGGGTGATAGCAAGTAGCTCTGATTACTTAACATTGTACTTGCCTAGAACGGCATACATTTACTGGTCAAATCCCACGAAAGCAAATGGTCACATGCAAGTGAAGAACTGTTTCAAAATAAACCTATTTTGTGACAAGAATCCTTACGAATAACGCAGATGCACTGAATGTATGTCAACACTTTCTTATTTAGCAGGTTAATTCACATAGATTCAGCATTACAGTCCCATCTAGAAGATAAGCAGCTTGCATCTAACAGGCACACTATACAGTGTGTGACACCAAATACATTCAGCCACAGATGCAGGGTGCAAAATACCTGGAAAAATTCTTCAGCCTTAAGTATTTCTGAAGGTCCAGCTCCACCATGAGGAAAATCACCTACAAGTAGCATACAGGGAAATGGTTTCCAACTTAATTGCAGTCAAGAAGTAAAGCTAAGAAGTTGGTGAGGCAGCTCAGAGCAATATATTCCCTTAATATAACTGTTAAATGTGAATTTAAACACATTAAAAGTTCCAAAGTGTTTGACAGCACAGATGATCGGTGCAGGCTCAGACCTTTCAATAAGCCTTCTACTCTCAAGTGATTGCCTGTTTTAATTGTCTAGTAAATTGTTACAAAGACTTCTCAACTACTTCAAGTACAATCAGTCATTCCAAAGTCCACAGTATGACTCACTGCAACCTAGGTGTGTTTTAACATTCAGCAGTTGTTTTCTTAACAGGAAAGGGAGAGTCCCCTGCTGCAACAGAAAGATCACTTTACTTTCAAAAGTGTAATTCAGCAGAAGTTCTTTATCCTTCTGGGTTCAAGCTTTACATATCATCTCCTTTTGGGAGAGCTTTAAATAGTTTTCATACAGACCTCTTAAGACCGCTAGCAGTTCAGTTTATCTATTGAGGAAAATACACGTATGCCTTTCCAATAACAGCGTGGCCTTAAGATGACCTGACAAGGCACTGCTGAAAGGAGAGACAAACATACCTGGCATGGAAATGGAGAGGATGACCTAATTCATCTTTTCCATTTGGTTCTGAGTTTTGTCTACATAGTTTTAAAAACTGGCAGTCAATCTTTAGGACTGGCTCTGAATGAAGTATCTGTAATCCCACTTAACAGATGCATTGGAAGCCTCAGCTGCAGCATGTCTGCCTACACTATTTCCACCTGGGGTTGAGATTAATTTAACTTAGAATTTACATTCAATGCTAACATTTCCCCTAAAACAAGAAGTCAGAAAGTTCTGTGGTCCTCAAAGAACTATGTAAGCCAGGAACTAGAAGTGTGTGGAAATGCAAGTTCTCCTTTCTCTATGGATTTTTATCAGACAAAAATCAACAACCTAGTGAATGTCAAAGAATTATTCAAGTTTTTATGGCAGAACCTAGAGGTTTTCCATTTCTCTTGCAAAATGCAGAAATGAGTCTTTAAGAAAAAAAAATGTCATCCCCTTTTCAATAATTACAATCTTTTTTTGAAGTAACGGCCATACAATACAGCCAAAAGCTTCTGGGAAGATTTTCTTTTTATCACATTTATCTCAAATTGATTGTAACATTCTTCTGTGATTGCATTTTTCGTATTTCTAATTCCTCAAAATACTTCAAGTGTTACGCTCCTCTCAGTAAACATGCATTACTGACAGTAAATCCTTCTCTTCAGAATCCTGACTACCTAAAAGTTTCTTTCAGCATCTTCCATTTGTGATCTTTCCTGATACGACAGAATCAAACAAAAAAGACTAAATTTGCATTTAAAAATATTTCTATGCTCTGCAGCTCCAAAAGCCCTGAAGGTACAATTAAGTGACTGACCAAGATACATCTAGACTTAACAATACTCAAAATGAACAACAGTGTGCAAGATTCACACGGGCTTAAGGTATGTTGCCTTGTGCAAATGTTTATCTTTAGAGCCAGAAAACATCAAAATTCATGACAATACACTCTGGAGGACCCAAAATTGTTACTTGCTTCACTTCTGCTTTAATTTCAAAGCCCTAGAGGCTTGTGAACACTGAAATCCAGAAATATAATGGCTTTAAACTGACAGACAGTAGATCTAGATTAGACATTAGGAAGAGATTCTTTACTGTGAGGGTGCTGAGACCCTGACACAGAGAAGCTTGGCTGCCCCATCCCTGGCAGTGTTCAACGCCATGTTGGATGGGGCTTGGAGCAAGCTGCTCTAGAGGAAGATGTCACTGCCTGCAGCAGGGGGTTGGAACTGGATGATATTTAAAGTCCCTTCCAAGCCAAACTATTCTATGATAATGAAACAGACCATTGCTTAGTGCAGCTGGAAGAGCCTTCTGCATTGTCCAACTTCACCTTGAAAGAAACTTACCAATGTAGTATTTCACTCAGTGAAATAGTGTGCCAGTAATTTGTTATTTTCCAAATGAGACAACCTACAACAATGAAGTGTAACCCTTAAGTCACAAAAACTAGAAGCCAACATTTCAGATAGTCTCATTATAACCATTTCTCACAGCAAGTGAACCTTGACTTTCTTACTAAGGCCCTGCTACCTACTTCCATTTAAAATGATTTCTGCTTACAAGAATTTTGCAAAATGCATTCAACTTCAGAACAGAACTTCCTGAAGAAGTTTTATCCAGGAAATACAAGGCTGTCAGTCCAGTAAGCATGTACGTAGTGTATTCATAAAATTTATTATTGGAGATAATGGAATGCTTTTTGTTTCTGGAGCTTAACATGACTCCTACATCCAATTACTTCAGTGGACAGATCATATACATTAAAGGACAGAATAAAGATTACCGGAGCAAGGAATAAACCCTTATCATTAGGAAATGGTAAATCGAACCCTGGATTCCTTTAACAAACTAAGAGAAAGGAACAAGCAAAATCAACAAATTTAGGACTTTCTAGTTCATAGGTCTTTACATCTGATGGTTTCATGGGTGCACAGAACCACAAGATGTGAAACTCAGCACCTGCATTATTTTTACTGCCTCTCATGTCTAAATGGCCATTTCACATTAACTGTTATTGGGGTATACACAGAGAATTTGCTAATTCTCTGTGTATTGGGGTATACACAGAGAATTAGCAAATTACAAGCTTACAAGTCAGCTGTATGCTCAGCTGGTGCATTCTGATGCTGGTTCTGACATCCTGAGAAGCAGAAAGGATGAGGAGGAAGCTGTAAACATCAGGCCAACGAATTTAGTAGAGCTCTATAAAGTAAGTACCAAAATGCAGTGATCAAGAACAGTCTTACTTACCTTACCTAGTTAGTTTGTGATAAAATTAGCTTCAAGTTTATGGTCAAGTACAAAACCACTCCAACACAAATGCAAATGACATCTAAAGGCACTAAGCCCATCGTTCTCAAAGACCAAAAGCATAAAACTAAAACAGGGCCAGACCTACACAAATAAAAGCACACTGATTAATCAAGAACACACCTTCACCTATCAAACTTATAAAGAAAGAATATCCATGCACTTTTACCGGCCCTCCCCTTGCCATTTTCCTAACCACCTTCCTCTGAAAATCAGGTATCCCCCATTACTAGAAAAAGAATATCAAGCTTCTGTGCCCATACTGGTAAATCTAATACCTTAATATTGGCAAAGGTATAGTATAAAGCTTTAACAGCCTTGATTACAATCAAGCTACTTAATCTATAGCTTGCTGTCATTAAATAATGGACTTGACACTGGAGATAGATGAGGCTTTGGCTACCCCATTCTCAACAGCTGGTCACGTGTATCAGTATAACTATTTTCTATTTTCAAGGACTCCACATCCTGCTTCTCACAGGATGTAACATTCAGGACAGGCTTTTCAGAGATGTTAGGAGCTATGGCTGATAAGTGCAATTCTCTGGTGGCCACTTCTTAAATTTTTAAGAACAGACAAGCCACTGATCTTTGTTTTTTTCTTTTTCAACAGACGTAAGTTAACCCTGCTCTCACCTTTGCCTCAAGATGGAGATATCCATGCAAACCAAATCAGTGATCTAAACTCCCTCAGTACCTTCTGAAAAAGGAAGTGATACTGCACACACAAATAACTTAATGGCACAAGTTTTCAGAACCTCAGAAAGATTACCTTGCTGCTATTCATCTTCTATCCTTCACTAGCTTGCTTGTAATATTCTAGAAATTCAGTATTCACTTGCAGGGGGAGGGGGCAGCAAGCAATGACTGCATGGGATGGAGGCCTCAGCTACCATCAGAATTCCTTGAACTATTTTTAGTTAGGCTTTAAGTTTTCAGCTGCTTCAAGAACCTCAGTGCATTCTAGACTTCGGTTCTCAAAGTGTCAGTCCTTTCTTAGAAACAGATTCAGATTTCCTTGCACAGAAGAGTAGTATTCCAGCAGCAGATTCTAATGAAGGGCAAAAGCTCACGTAAGAGAAGGTATAACTATGAGTAAGTCAAATTCAGATAATGAATTTAAGGTTTAAGCAGATTAAACTACAAGAGACTCATGCATTAAGTTCCACAATTCTTATCATAAATGTCTTGGTGCTTGCTAGAAGTTGTGCTAAGAACACAAAGGAGAATCAACTCTTGCCCACATATTACCCTTCTTCTAAATGATGACTGTTATGCCAAATTAAAACATTCATTTTACATTCACTCCACAATTCTTGATTTGCCAAGAAATAACATTCCCAATCGAAAGTCTGGCTTTGAGTCATGAAGTAGCTAGTCCTTTTAGTCAGTTACTGAAAAAGGGTGAGCCAACAGCATTTGCTTTAATTTACAAAAGGAAAAAAGGTAATACCTGAAATACTGTCCCAACCACTACTGGGACAACTAATTCGATTAGAAAAGTAATATTAAGTGATTAATATGCCCAACCTTCAGAATAAAACTGCACCCTACATAGTTCCCAGTATCAAAGACTGTAATACTCTCTTACTCAGATGTTATTTTCACCTCTGCGCCCTTCTCAATGGAGAAGGCTGCATGGAGACCTCATAGCAGCCTTCCAGTATCTGAAGGGGGACTATAGGGATGCTGGGGAGGGACTATTCATTAGGACTGTAGTGATAGGACAAGGGGTAATGGGTTCAAAATTAAACAGAGGTAGTTTAGACTGGATATAAGGAAGAAATTCTTTACTGTGAGGGTGGTGAGGCACTGGAATGGGTTGCCCAGGGAAGTT
>JAVHNF010055009.1:0-13145 GCA_034783455.1 Micropsitta finschii
CTACCCTTCTGTGGCCAGATTGGTTCTCCCTTCATGTTGCTGGAGTACAAACACTTCTCAACACATCTGGTGATGGCAAAGAGCAAATGAGGCTGTTGTCTTCAAAAGAGGAGACAGCATGTACAGAGATCCAGGTTGCTCCCTTGGACTATTCCCACCATGTTCCAAAATAGTCCATGCATGACTGTGTCTGCTATAGTACCTCTGCTAGTTTGTGCAGCTCACTAGCTCTGCATCCCCCTGTCTCCCACTACAGGGGTTCCTGTGGTTCACATCGTGGCTGTGGTTTAGGTGGAAAAGTTCAGGTATGTTGTCATCAATTTTAGTGTTATTCACAGGATGGAGTAACTACAAATACACTCAGAGGAAGGCAGGCTGCTCTTGCAGTGGTCAGAGTGGATGTGGGCAGGCTTTGCTGGGGAGCAAATACATTTTGCAACATGATGACCTCACCTCCACCTCTCTCTCTGATTCATTATTGCGTGAATATGCAAAGGGTTTATTGCAAGGGATTGAAGGCAGCATGCTTTGGACAGATCACCAGGAGGCAGAGCTTCGTACTGGTATGGCTGGAGCTGAACAAGAGCTACTATACCTGTGGTCTGCCTCCATGTATAGCAATTTCCTTCCTGATGTGACTCAGTGCCTTCTCTGGTTGAGGTTGGCTTTGCTGTGCTTTGCTCTGAACAGCCCTGCCTGTGTGCTGAGGGAACGTGCAGAGACTTTGGCTTGAGGTCTTATCCTCATGTCCTGGGTGAGGATGTGCCATACCAGAAAACTGTTGTGAGCATGAGCTGCTGGGAATTTCTCAGGTCTTCCCCACATGAGGACAAGGTCTTGCTGCCCTTATGTGTGCTGCTGGTCATGTTATCACAATCGTAAAACACTAATCTGTTCCCTGTTTTGTGGTTTTCCTGAGGTTTTCCATTTACAATGGAAACGATGAGATAGGGATTGAAGAGTGTTTGTGGTTGCAAGACGTTCTTGAATCTCGCAATCTAATAGGTAGGCAAGGACTCTGATGAGTCCTTTGCTCTTCCCAGCAGCATGCACAAAGCGTTCACTCGGCTTGTGTCCAGCATTTGTCAGCCAGAATTAACCCCTTTGAAGGCACATGCAATAGGGGCATGGGAAATCTCATCCAAATTCAGGGTCTGTGCTGTAATGTGGCAGGAGACAGAGTGCAACTCGCTCCCTGGGCAAATCACTGCATCTGGGATCCATCTGCAGGCAGCTGCCTCTGCTCTTCACCATTAATGGGGCTAGAGCGCCTCGATTGTCCCTCCTCCCAGACCTGGTGGGGCTTTTGTACCATGACAAAGCTCAGCACAGGAAACCAGGCAGAAACATGGTGGGGTGCTCCACTCTGGGAGATGTTCTGCTCTCCTGCAGCTTAAGGCAACAGGGACTACAGGCACCCCAGCTTCTCCAAGGAGGCTGTCTAGAGCAACTAGGTATTACAGCATGGCCAGACTTCATTCACTCTCTTGTGATGCTCACATCATCACTTTCTCATCTCTTGTCCCTGTGAGAGCATTCCATGACATCTTTATCCATCTTGCGCTCTTCCTCTGTCTGCTGTCTGGCTTTGAAAATGCAGAGAGGGTCCTACTGGATGTGACCACTGCTCTTGCAAGAAGGCAAGAGGCAGTCCACATGATTGCTATTCCTTCAGGACTCTCACCAATGCCAAAGTTTAAAACCACTGTGATCCAGGGGACCAAACAGGACTGGGTTTGTTTCCAAACAGGATTGCCCTAGATTCTGCTACATTCCAAGTTTGGATAGTACATGTTGGCCTACACATCTCAAGAGGATGCAGCACAGTTGGAAAAAACAAGCAAAATTATTAAGGGGGTGCCACAGCTGCCCTTCAAGGAGACCCTAAACCAGCTTTGGAGAACAGAAGATGGCTGAAGTTTTGCCAAGTCACAGAGGTGCTAGGTAGAATGGACGCAGAACTGGGGAGCAGTCACTGGGACTGGCAAGGGATTTGTTCCAGGGGTGAAGGAAGTGCTTTGGACACATTGAGTACTGTGCACTGTCTGTCTGCCACATGAGGCTGCAGGGGTGAGTAGTAGTTTTAAGTTCAGAAAGGGCTTAAACAAATCAGTGGACATCAGGGCAGGACAAACAGATACTGAGGTGACCAGGCAGGGCTATACCTTCTATCATGCTTAATGCAGCAAGTGCAAATGGTGGGGGAGTATGAGGAGCATGGGCTGCAGGCAGTGGTCACTTCTGGATCAGACCTGGCCTCTGACTGATGAAGGCAAAACCCTTCATGCTGGATAGGTAGAAGGCAAGACCTCGCTACATACCTACTGAGTGCATTTTCGCGCTGCTTTTGGCATGAGCAGCACGAGCTGTTTAGCTTGGGTTGTAGCCTTCCAGAGGATGACCCAAATAAATTTATTTCTCTTCCAAAAATCTCAGCTGAGGCATACTTCTCCTAAACCATGAGAAGATCTTTGTCCCCTGCACACTCTTAGAGGGTGATTATAGAGACTTGATTTTCTTAACAGATGAAGCAGAGGGAAATAGAATGATCACACACCAGCATGGTGCAAGGATAGATGCAGCTCTCCTGCCTGAAGGGACAGTCTTAAAGAGCCCTGAAAGATGGGAGCCTTTTGGCATGAGAGCAGCCTTTTGGCATGAGGCACATCAACAGTGGTGGTGGAGGCAGCCTCAGCTCCCCCAGGCCTCACTGTACAGGCTGATCTGCACTTGGGATGCCCTGGCTGCTTCTCTGCCCTTTTCAGCTCAGGTGCCATCCTCCATCCTATCCATGTCCCACTTTCCCCTCTCCTGGCGGTCTCAGACATGCAGCTGGTGACACAGAGGGAGCGTCAAGCCACTGAAAGCTGAAATAAAAACCTATGAGTTGCTTCTGATAATAAACAAACATCCCCAAACATAGCCCAGCCAACTGTTCTTCCAACACGAATATTCATTCCCCTTCAGCTCCTTCATCCCTTGTACATTGTTTTTCTTTCTGTTTAAGATCTGTAACAAGAACTTGGCAGAAACCAGATACAAGTGGGTCAGGAGGCCCTTGTGGTTTTCAGGGCTTGTTTTCCATAACCCGTTCTATCCTGCAACATATTTTGCACAAATGGCTTGGCGGGAGATCTAATCCATGCAGCAGGCTAGCTGCTGAGGGCAGGATTGCAGGCTGGTGCTTATGGCATGGGAAGTCCTGGCTTCTCTCTTGCATGCAGCAGCATCCCTGTGAACGGTGAGCACTGGGACCCATCTCCAGGAATCGCCATGCTTGCCAGGAGCGCTATTGACACATGACAACTTCCTCTGCTCCTCTTCACTTGTTCTTTCTTGCTTCTGTTCCTCTGCTCCTGTTAGCACTGAGATCAGGGTGTAAAAAGGACAAGGCTAAGCATCCCACTGTGACTAAATCATGGACACAGATGCTTCTATGGAATCAAAGACCTCCGTTGCTGTGGTATTCATCTACACCAGCTTTCCAGCCCTTCAATTTTGCTTCCATGGACTGTGGCAAAGCCCTTCACAGATCATTGTCTGCTGCGACATGGGGTCCCTGAGGAGCAAGGCACAGAGCAGGACAGGGATAAGGAGATGCATCCCCATTCAGTAGCCCTAAGGGCCACATACTTCTGCAGCAGAAGTGTGTCCAAGCCAAATCTTGGCTTGGGACACAGGAGCACTTTTACACACGAGGAAGGCAAAGACCTGCTCTCCCGATATGGTCATCTACAGCATCATTCAGGCTGGAGACAAAGCAAGAATCTAACCTCTCTGCTCTCCATCCCCCTTCAGACACTGATCTTGTCCAAACTCAGTCCAGACTGATTCAAACAAGGCCCAGATGTTTGCAGGAAACCCATGTCCAAGGAACTCCCTTTGTCTAAGGAACACCTAGATCTGCATACCAAGACTGCTAGGACCTGGGCTTTTGCTTGCCTTGGGCATGGCAGTACAAGTGGTGGCACACAGGCTGAAACCAGACAGCAAGATGTTGCTTCCTTGTCCATCACCTCTTCCTTGAAGCATTCCTTTGAGTATATGGAGTACTTTCTCAAGCAGCAAACCTCAGTTTTCTTAGTGAGGCCTGGGGAGGAGGATGTTCAAGCTGGAGCAGATGTTTCTGAAGACCTGAGATGTGATGAAAGCAGTCTGCATGCTGAGCTGACAAGCAAGCAGCCTGGGGACACCAGCAAGCTCAGAAACAATTGGCATTTCTCCATTTTGCTTTCTGGCTGTGTCTGAGGTGACAGGGCAGGTCCATGATGTCTCCAGACAAGCCATACTGCAGGCATGTGACTACAAGGGATGGTTGCCTTGGTCCAAAAGGAGCAGAAGGACAGTTCAGGGGCCAGAACCTGGGAGACACAGAAACAGTGGATGAAGCATGAAGTCTGTAGTAATTTTTGTCTCTTTTCCCTTCTTCAGGCCACTTTGTCCCTGATGCCTCTTGCCAGATTTCTGGAGCTCTCCTCTGAGTGATGCTCACCCTGCCTCCCTGGCTGCGATGGGCCAGGTAGAGCTTGCTGGCTGCTCTGAATGGCTCAGGCAGTGAGGCATCCCAGAAAGCTTTCTGAGCAGAAGCCAGCCCTGTCCCCTCTCCGTCCCTCTTTGTGTTTTTCAGAGCTGATTTCCTCCTTGCTGCTGGAGAGCCTCAGGAAGGAGAGAGGGAAAGTGAATGTGCTTGGGGTGTCGAGGGGGGGAGAAAAAATAATGAAATAAAAGACACACTGCAATGGAGAATGGGCCAAGAAAAATATTTAATCCAAACAATGAACATTGTCATTTCCTCCCACAGTCTGCATTCCCAGTCAACTTCCCTGGGCAAGCAGGGGGAGCCAAGAATGGCCGGGCTCTCTGCCTCACCAGCATGAGTGTGTGTGTGCAAGGAAAGGGATGTGTCCTGGGGACACTGGGCTATAGCATTGCTTTAACTAGCTCCTGCCACATCTGTGGCTGAAGGGACTGACACCAGCCCAAGTTTTCTGCAGGGAAACAGTGATTTGGAACAATGTTGGAGATATGTGGACAGGGATGGGAAGGGGAATTTCCAGGGACCCAAGCTGGGGTGGTGGATGCATAGGGGCTTTAAGTGAACCAGACTTCTAAGAAGGCTTTGGGTATTCTTCCAGTCTTCCCAGGGACCTCCCAGAGCTTTCTGAAATACCTTGGCTAGTGGCTGAGGTGGGGAAGGAAGAAAAGGCATCTGTCAGGGAGAAGCTGCCCTCTGCCTATCCCTGTCCAAGGGCTGCTGCAGCCTCTCAGTACTTTCTTTTCCCCATGCACCTATGCCTGCTCCCCCCTGCCACATGTAATGGCTTGCCTCTGGGATGTGGCTTCTCTTGCATGTCTTAGACCCCTGAAACTGGAGTGGTCTCCAACAGTGGGACAACTCCAGGTTCAGTTCCATGGTTCAGTGAGCCCCGGATTGGACTGACATCCCTCTACCACCAAATGGGCTGAGGTTTCCAGCTGTGTATGAGAGCCTGGCACTGCTACTTCTTCATTTCTGGTGCTGAGCACACACTGATGCCTTTCGGGACTTGCTCTTGAAAATCTTGCAAAGCTCCTGGAAGACCATGTGCACAGTGAAGGGAGACATTTCCCCAGCAGAGGCTTATTGCCCAGCCCTGTTCCCATCTTTCCTGCCATGTCATCTCCCTCCTGTCTCCTCCAGCTGATCTTTCAACCACTAATGGCTCATCCATCGCAAGAGCGGAATTAACAGCAGTGAAGCTGATGCACAAGGGTGTGCATCTGACAGTAGTGGCAGCTTTCCCAGGGCTGGTCCCCGCAAGTCTCCCTGCCAAAACGATGGTTCCGCTGTTCTTCTGGAGCTGCTTTGAAAGCAACAGCCAAGGACTAAGACAACTGCACCTCCTTAGCTGCAGGGTTGCTTGTGGTCATCTCAGCCTGCAAAGGATTCAAGGTCAATGCTGATGGCCAAAGGGAAGGATGAAAGAACAGCAAAATCTATGCTGACTTAGAAGCAGCATAAAAGCAATCTGTACCCTCCTTGGATGGGATCAGCACAATCGCAAGGCTCAGGACCTGCACAGCCTCATGAAGGCTGGGAGGAAACATTTTGCTTATTATGGCTGGACTTGATCTCCTGAAACTGGGATCTGGGCTTTCTCTAGCTATGGACAGACTGAAACCAAAAGCACTTTCCATCCCAGCAGCAGTGCAGTAGAGTCTTACAGTTCTTCGGTTACACAATTGTCCAGGTGCACACTGGTTTTTCTTTATTCCACCTTCCTCCAAAGCATCTGGAATGCCAAAAGCAAGGTACTGGGCCTTCAGGTCTGCTCAACCAGAGCAAAACCCGCATTCCTGGGACATAGTGTTCACCAAATGCCTGTGACACAGCACTAAAATATGTATGATACTGATGGAATCTATGGTTTATTCTTCATGCTTCGTCTTTCCTTCATTCTATTGCACCCTTTGACACTCTTTCACAGTGAATCAAATTACGTATAGGGTGGCTTTGAAGAAGAGCATCTGGACCCTGCCTGCCTCACTGATGGCACTGGGGGCTTCCTGCTGGGCGTACGGCAGCCCTGGGGAGGGAACCAGCCAGCTTGGCCCCAGCCCCAGGGACTCTGCAGGGACGGCGGAAAAATACTGTGCGCAAATGCTGTTCCCTGCATGGCATCTCCCATCAGCCAAAAGAGAAACCTCACCGCCAAGCCCTCTGAGATGCTTCTGCCCGGGATGCAGCAGGATATAACTAGTCCTCTCTCATATCCCTCCTTTGCCTGAAATATTTGTCCCTCCTTTTCTTTTCTTTAATTTTTCTCTCTTCACTCGTGCCTATTCCCAGCTTTGACCGCCTGTGTTTTTTTAGCCTATTTAAATTGCCAAGCTCTTGATTCGTGGTTGCTATTTTTATGCCGGCAGCGCAGGGCTCAGGCCCGGCAGCGCCAGATGCTGCACCTCCACGTGCTAGCGCATGCCCTGCTGAAGCTCCTGTCTGAATAAACAAGGAAGATGAAAGGCGTGAGTGGGGAGATTCACTGACACAGCCCAGCTCCCTGGCTGCCTCGGTGGCATGCTGCCTAGCCGAGCAGCTCCCTGTCACTTAACGCAGTGTGGAGCAGTTGCAGCAGTCACCTTATTCAGTTTTTCCCAGTTTATATGAGCCATTTCAACCAGCCCTTTTCTTCCCTGCACTGGAGGATGCATATTTTGGAAACAGAATCCTAGCTGGCAATTTCCCTTGATCACATCCATTGCCTTCACATGGCATGGTTGGACATTGGTGTTTTCTTTTTTCCTCCCAACATCTTAAAACACTGGGTGTTTCTGCGAGTCACCAACAGGGGAAAACCTCCCTTCTCCCACCACTGGCATTGCTTTCTCTAGAGCCACACGGCTCAAGCACAGGCTGAAGAGAGTCTGCACGGGTCTTCCTCTTTGCATTGCCCATGTCCTCCCTTGCCATGACTCTTGCAAGAACAATAAGACTGCTGGAAGTGCAAAGGCACCTGTGCCCTCAGCAGTGACCCACTGGCACCTTACTTTGCTCTTGCTGGTTGCAAAGATGAAGCCAGGTGGAGATTCTTGGTGAGGTGAAGCAGCAGGACTCACTGTATTCTGCAGGCACCGGGTGAGGAGCAGGGACAGCAGTTCCCGAACCCTGTGCCTGGCTCTCTTGAGCCTTGAGTCCAATTAGTCATTTTTTATTTTCCCTTCATATGTTTTTCCAATGTAATTTGGAGCATGAGTTGTTAAGTTTCCCCAACAAGTGTTGCCATAGGAGCCTGTATTTGTTTAGGGTGGGGTACGGGCTCAGGCGGGTTGAGAGGAGGGGGCAATTAGCCCTAATAGGTGTAGAGAGAAACTGAGAGCCTCTCCTTCCCCATTCTGTCCCTGTCTCTCCCCCCAACCTTGTACACAAGATCTGGTTTCAGACCTGTGCATCCGGGATGGGCAAACCTCCCCGTAATTGTATGGAAACTACTGAAGCTGCGGCTGTTGTTTTGCCAGTGAGTCATGATATGGAGCAAAGCTCAAGGAAAAACTCTACCATGTGGAAGGCTGCAAAAGCAACTCACACCCAGAAGAGCTCTTTCCTGCCAGCAGCGCTGGCTGGACCCTGCCTGCATCCATGCACTGGACAGCCTCAGCATCCCTGCCCAGGTCCTTCCAGTGCTCAAAGCTGCTTCATGGCTTAGAGACCTTCTTTGATCACTATCATTTAAGACCCACTGATGCTTTCCAATGGAAGAGGAGTTTTAACCCTATTGCCTTGGTAAAATTCTACCCTTGTCTCCTCTGGACATGGTTTGTGACAGCAATAATAGGAGCCAAATCCCTTCTTATTTTTGAGTGAGCTACCTAACATGGCTGTGCCTCAGTTTCCCAGCTGTAGGAATGTGCACTCTTTCTTCTTCTCTCATGAGACCTTCCAGGCAAATGCAATCTCTCTGTGGCTTCCTGGATTTGGCCCAGGGGCTGTGGTACTGATAGTACAGACAGACTCAGTGGTTTGCCATAATCCCTGCTGCTAATTCCTAAAGTGTCATTAGGCTGCATTGAGTTAATTTCTGTTCCTTGTGAGTCACAGTGACAAAAAGCCACATCAGTTCCCTGGGTTTGGCATAGGTTTTTTCCTGTGAGTTATTGGCATTATCTCCAGTCCCACATGTTGGCTTTGGATGGATGGATGCAGGGCTATCACTGTGCGGTGACATTTTTCAGCTGACTGTCATTTGGTTTAAGGGTGTTACAGCCAAGTGTCCACCAAAGGCTGGGTCTGCATATTTTCTGAAGCCTAATTATCATCTGGGGCTACCAGATTCAGTGAAATGGGTCGGCTGCTTTCATGAGGAAAAGGGTGGCCAGGTTTCCACCAAGAGCCATTTCTGATGACAGCAGTCATCTTGGAGGTTGGCCATGATTGCTAGGCCAGTAGTTACCATCACAGAGCCTGAAGCAGGAGAAACATCTCATTACTAATCACTCAGTTAATGAATGGCCTCTTCTTTCTGCTAGCACGTTTGGTTGTTGCTTGGCAGTGGTAATGTGTATCTGTGATAAACCTCGGCTGTGGATCGTTCCTGACAGTTCATTGCAAGTGCTTCACATGCACATTGTTTGGTTGCACCAGTTGTACAGCATTGTTTCTCAGCCCTAGTTGGCTGCTTCTCAGCCCCAGTTGCTTGTTTCTCTTTTCTGATGACTCATGTAACTAAACAACAATAAAATGGATTTCTGAATGGCTGTTTGTGCCATTTAACATTTCTGAACAGAAAGCTATTTCTCTGCAATAGCTTTCTGTTTCCGTGTTAGAGCTGAAAGTAAAGAAAGCTTGTAGTGATGGCGCGTTCATCTGAGCTGCACCAAGGCAAGCTGGGCTCTCCAAATCCTTAGTTTTTGAGGGAGACTGGACAGTAACCCACAGGAGAGCAGCTAAAGGCACTGGGCTGTTCCATGCAAAGAGGACCCATCATTATTCTGGCAATACAGAATCCTCCACCACTCAACCATGTAATTTCCTTACAGGGTGAGATTTGGGCCACAAAGAACAGAAATGAGGAGGAAGATGGCCAAGACTTAAGCTGGAAGGTGGCCATATTACCAATTTTTCTGGTTATCAGTAGGTTAATGCCTTCTGTACTCAATACAGAGTTGTATTATGCCTGTAGTGAGCTAGGGATTAATAAAGATCCCTTCCGTTTGTCACAGCTGGCCACCAAAGAAGGAGCCTTGTTAGCCCAACATGGCAAGTGGGGCTTGACAGGACTAGCTAGAGTCTTCAGTGGAGAGTCTAGAGGAATTTGGGAACATGTTCCTTGGGGTCAGAACCAGAGCAAGCGCATTCTGGGAAAGGCAGAGTCCTTGCAACCAACGCTTGCCAATGCTTGGCTTAGCTTGAGTGCAAGTACTTCTGTGAGACTCCTGACCTTGTTGAACCTTCTGTGTACTCCAGGAGAGATAAAGCACCTGCCTCCCTGAGACTGATCCTCTAGTAGGATGTTCTATCGATCCTCATAACAGCCTTTCCATACTTAGCTGTTGAAGCCACGTCACTAAGCTCAACTTTGGAGCAAAGCTCTTTGGGAGGAAGGGTGCTGTAGAGAACAGTTAGTCAGGTTCTTACAGAGACTTGTCCAGCTGCGAACATACAGAGATCTGGATTACAGTGGAGACACAGTGAGAGTGGCGTGGGAAGGTGGATAACCAGATGAGGTTGAGAACTGACTTCTAGATGGGTGGCAAGGGACTCTGTGAAGAAGCACTGAGATGGGAATGGGGACTTGTGGTATTCAGGTTGTGGCCCTCTCTATGATGTGGATTTTCTTTCTCACTTTCTGACACAGTTCCCTGATCCTTGAGCTGCAGCTACTGCCCTCTGAGCACCCACTACTCCATACACATCAGTTAAGATATCAGTCTTCTGGTGCCCTTTGGCTTTGAAGAGGAGATTGTGTGTGGTGGAACTGGGCCTTGGCACTTATCAGAGGTGCACTCGCTGGCCTGAGACCTGGCATGTCTACTTTTGGGGGTAACCTTGTGCTTTTGAACAACCCTTTAAGCAAAGACTCATTTCTCTGCCTTAGCCTTTCCAAGCAGATGGCTGGTGCGACACCATCAACAACCGAGCATACTGCCAGTATGATGGGGGTGACTGCTGCTCCTCCACACTGTCCTCCAGGAAGGTAAGTGAGCATCTTCTGCAGTGCTGGCCAGGATTTAGGATTAAGGCCAGGATTAAGGATTAAGACTGCTAGCTATGCTCTTTGGCTTTGCTGGCCTTGGAATCAAGCCTGCAATGCAGTTCTCCCACAAATGGAGAATAAACCCATGGTTTTAAACCAAAGCCAGCTGAAGCTGATAGACATCATCCCACCGATTAGCAGTGGGGTTTGGCCTCAGGCCAGTGGAACTGAAAGCTCAGCCCGTCTCTCCCTGAGGTTCACAGGATTCCCTCTTGTTTTGGGAAACAAGACACAATGAAATTACTTCCATAGGACGTAGTGCTAGCCATGGTGAGACAGAAGTCACCTTTTCATATAATTTAGGGGATTTTTGGTATGGTACATTGCCATCCACTATGGACCGTCTTTCTCTCCCAGTTCTCCTGGGGAAGGAAGGAGAGAGGAATAGCATAGAGGGAGCAACTTGGCTTTGGGGTTGCACAAATCCTTCTTTGTCTCCCATCACAACCTCCCCTCCCACCAGCTTGCTATCCAGCACTCACAGCCCATCCTTCCTAAGCATATCCAACAGCAAAACAAATCATACAGCATGAGATAATTTCTCACGGCAAAAATATGTGAATTTGGATCTTCTCAATCTTTGTTGTGGAGCTTGAATCATTTTTCCTTTCATCACGGATACACACAGAAAAGTTAAAATCCTGGGAAGATCCAGTTGAGATAGGAGAGAAAAGGCTCTACACCCATGCGATGAGTGAACCCCTCCAGCAACATCATGACATCTCAGAGCAAGGCATGGCTCTCAGGAAGTCCTAGACATCAGCATCTCTGGCCAAAATAAAGGACAGGTTCATGGTGAAAGGTGAGGGGATTCAGTCCCATAGCTCTAAGATACCCAGCCCCAGCTCACATCTTCCACAGGTCCCAGATCTCCTGTGGCACAAGCCTACAGCACACCTTTGATAAGGTAGATGCAGGAATATGGGGTTTAAACACCAAAAAAACACTTCAGCCTCTTGCTGGTCTAGGCTGTGAAAAATCAAATGTGCTTCAACAGTAGCAAACCTCATGGCTTGGAGCCTGGTGTGTATAAAACCTTGGGAGGAAACTGTTTTCTCAGCTCCCGTGGCCCGTGACTGGGCAACTGTCAACCAGGAGCCAGATGCTCTGATGGCTCCCTCCCACCTTGTTCTGCTGCCACCATGACATGAGATTGCTTGGCCACATGGAGTTGTTGTAGAGCAAGCAATGTGTAGTGAGCCACTCTACCTGCATGGGATGTCTCAAAGCAGCACAGCTTGTGAGCAGCCCTAGACGGACCCACTGCCTGCCCCACTAAAGGTTGTTCCAGCTCACACAGCTTCCAGCCTGCCCGGGTTTTCTTAACCTGTAACGAACAAGAACTGTATGCATCTACCCTGGCTCCTGTATTGTTGTTGTTGTCTTTGCAGCTGGCAGGAGCTACAGAAGATAATGCTATGCTCTACCTTCATGCTTTGCTGAGCTTGGAAGAGCCAGGAGTAGCTTGAAGGACAGATCCATGGGCTCAGACATGGACAAGGGTGTCTTTCTAACAGGGAGAAAAGTTAAACCTGAAATCTAGAGGTGCCTTACCACTGCCAGCCTTAATCCAAATGCCTCACACCCACCATGGGAGACTTCTTCCCAGGACTTGACTATGGGGGAGCACACAACTCAAGCCGACCCTTGGCTGCAAAATTTGAAACACAAGTTAACAAAGAGGAAAATGCTAAGAGTAAAACTCAGCTGGGGACAGCTTGTATCCAAGCCCCTTTCCTAGTGAGCACGGAGCCTGGCAGTCTCCACAATGCCAACAACACCAGGGCACAGCCCAGAGTGTCTGTCTATCCTTATTGGAGATGGTGGAGAGGGCTTCAAGGGCACAGGGGTGCCAGGAGCCAGGGATCTCAAAGCAAAGGCTTACATCTCCCTTTGGTCTCCCCAGGTGATCCCGTTTGCTGCTGACTGTGACCAGGATGAGTGCACATGCCGTGACCCGGCAGCCGAGGAGAACCAGTAGCAGCACCAAGAAGGGCCTCTCTCAGTCAGGCGAGCACCGGAGGAGCGAAGGGTCCCTGGTGGGGTGTGATGGGGGAGGAGGTGTAAGCAAGAGCCGGGCAGTGGGATGGCAACTGTGCACGGAGGGAACGGGTCGAGGCCACTGAGCAGCCAGCGGGCTGCAGCAACAGAGGGCAGAGGTGTGGCGGTCCCCTACCCATCACTGCTCCCTCCCGAACCAAGCTGGGACACAGGGCTCGGTGCACGCTGAGGGGCTCAGCCAGGGGTCCAGCACCGCCTCAGCCATACGCTGGGCTTGGCTTCACAGAGAGAGCCCAGGCACTGCCACGGACGTTTGTCCTGGTCCGGTGTCTGGGTGTTTGTCTTTGCTTCTCCTAACACTGGGGAAACCCCTATCCATGCCACAAATCTGACTGACTTCAACTTCTGCATCTG
>JAVHNF010055015.1:3239-13972 GCA_034783455.1 Micropsitta finschii
AGCAGCTCTCTGAGCAATTTGCAGCCTCTGACTTCCAGGGTCTGGTGTCTCATCAGGCTGTAAATCCCCCAGAGAGCGGTACTGGTGTCCTCTGAAATCCATGTAAACTATGACCCTTAAATCTCTTTGCTTATAGTTTCACCAGCTGACCCCAAAGCAGATGGTTGAGAACAAGGGAAGACTGGACACTCAGGCCACTCTCAGTCTTTGCTTTTCTCTCAAGTCTCTGTCACAACACTCTCAATTTGACAGTCAGTCTGTAAATGTAGGCACTACCATCCTCCTCTGGATGTACAATTGGACATTTTAACATATGTATGACTTTAGCACAGTTTAACATTGGGATGTAAGGGGGGATACAAGCTCCTAGCTGCTGTGAGCTAATTGCTCGTCCCCTTTAGCACAGACAGCAGAGACCTCTACGAGGCAGCCAGGGTGCAGCCGAGCATTATACTTTCAGCATATGGATCATTTAAATTCCTAGCAAAAAGAGCAGCCTAAACTGCTTGGTGCTTGGGTAGGATTCCTGCCATCTGGTACCCCATATCTTCTGCTGGCAGAAGCCAAGGTTGGATGCAGCTCTAGGGTAGTAATTGCAATATCATTTCCATATAAATGGATTGTAACTAGTGAGTTTGGGGCAGGGCCATCAGAAAGCATTTGCAGTGTGGACCTGGAAGGAATAAGGCAAAGATTTTGATGCTTATTTTGTTCATTCTTGCTGAAAACTGAATTAGGGATGCTGAAAATATCCCTCCTCTCTGATGTGAGGAACAGCCAGTGAGACCTGAGAGAAGGATACTTACTGATCTGGTCACTGGTGGGCATTAGGGCTCAGAAGTAGACTTGGACTCCAGCTCATTTTGCAATAACCACCAAGAAACAGGACTTTATGATGACCATGATATCACAAATGAAGCACCACAGCTGACACACTTTAACCAGCAGATGAAACCCCTACTCGATAATAGTAACCCCTGCCTTCTTTAGAGTAAAGCCTCTGATTGTGGTTCAAAGCTACCCTCAGACAGAAAGTCCTGCTTGACATAAACCTGAGCCCTAGTACACATGCTCAGCAGACACACATTCATGCTTTGGGGTCTTTCTTGAACAAAGGTGCTTTACTTCTTTGGGGCTATAGGAAAAAATAGTCTTGCCCTCCTGATGTCAGTGAGACCACTTATGTAATCTGGTTCTCAAATAATTTGCACAAGTAAAACAGAGCTCATAATTTTTCCTGGTTTTAGGCTGAAAAATGCATACGTAATTTCTTCCTCCCCACTCCAGAGAGGATGTCTGAATAAAACTGGTGTTACTAGCTGTGTAACAGCAGCACTTGTCTGGGATTATGCTGAGGATGCCAGGTGAGCATGAGAGATGTCGTCTTAACACATAATGAGGGCAGTGTTATGCTCTGCTTTACTTTACAAGGACCCTGGATCCAACTTCATACACATCTAGTGTCTCAACAAGACACGTTCTCAAGTAATGCTGTCTAAAATATACCATAGCTGCATATAAAAAATATACTATATATGGCTACATATACCTCTAAGGGCAGTTCTGATCAGCTGAAAGAGGTATATCACTTCTTACAGGTTATTCATGTTTATGCCACAACTAAATACATTCTGTTCAAGTTGCAGATTGTTCCAATATCTAACTTTAGCTTAGTAAGTGCTGAACCCAATTATCAGGCTCATTTTGCATTGGTATCTATTTCTGGAGGTCCAGCGCTAAACACTGAATGACATGATACACTATGTTTTTCATCAGAGACTGAGAAAAACCAATTGCTGGAGTCTGCTTTGACCACAGGACTTGCTAGAAAGCCAGTGTGACAAAACACTCATTATTTAACACCTGGTTGCTGCTTTGGCTGTTCAGAAACCAGAGATGGGATTCAACCTACTGTCTAAACGTCATCCACCTCAAAATTAAGCAACTAGTTAGGCCCAGCTGGTTAAGTGGGCACAATGTCCATGGTGACTGCAACCTACAGGGAGTGAGTCACACCACCCTGAGGTGGATATTTAATGCAAGTGGAACCCATTTCCATGTCAGGATGAGCAGCTTCTCTCCACTGGCCAGCTGGAGCCAGTTCACTGGTTTGGTCTCAATGCCTGACTCATGGACCAAAGTGGTTGCAGTGAATGCCTTTCCTAACTGCTACTTCCTTTTCTGGTCCACCCCTGCTTTTGGTTACAGAGGCTATAAGGAGGCTACTGGCCAAGCACGCCTCCACATTACAACCCAAGGAACCTCACCCTGCTCCACTGCCAAAGGCTTTTTGGTGTAGGTGGACAGAGAAGACTGCTGGGTGAGATGGCTCTAGCACTCTCACAGCAAAAGTTGCATCAAGGAACATCTCCCCTGTTCTGTCAAAATTTTCCACCTATTCTAATATCTATACAGTTATTAAAAGCTCTAGGGTTTTGTGATGTATTTTTTATTAACAGATATGAGAGAAAGAAGCCTTCTGTACAAGAACTAAAACATCCAAGTAAAACCTGCAGGACCTTTGCTGTTGATGCCTGCAAGACATTCTCCACCAGAGACAGCTGAACAACAAAATTGACACAGATAATATTGCTAACGGTAGGGAGAAGAAAATAGGGCCCTGAAAACACAGCCTTCCATGATTCTTTACACCTAAACCCCAAACAAATTACAAAAAGCACAGAAATTACTCCCCCTGCTCCTTTTCTTTTATGTCCCATACAATGCTAGATGGTAACCTGGCACCCGAACCACCACAGCTAAATCTACATGCCAAATGATTATCACAAGCATTTCACCTCCAGCAAGGTATCAGTGGATCTACACCAAGAAAACAGAAAGGGATGAAGCTTTTATAAATCCATCTCCCAGAGTTTTCTGTTTACTTTTTCAACTTCTGCTGCCTTTCCACTGAGGTACAGCAGTGTCACTTTTATAATTCTCTGAGGGTATGTTAGATAAACACACAGCTTGTTTAAGCAGCCCTACCATCCATTTGGAGCAGATGAAAGTTTCCTACCAGCTGGAAGGTACTTGTTGTAACCTGCTATCCACCTTCTCTTTCTCTCCCTTTTGGAGGCTGCTGGCATGAGAGAGGGAAGTGTCAAGAGGGTTTTTGCAAGGCATCTGGCATGGCCCTTGTGTGACAGGCTGGCTCAGGGAAAGACTCATACCTTGGGTGGCAGTCACAATAAGAGCAGCTGTGGTTCTGTACTCCCCTAATGTGTACTTTAAACCAATGGTTTGACTATTCGCTTCCAACAAATTTCTTGATTTGTGGAGTTTGGAGGTGTAAAACCCCCCCAAACAAACCATTAATGGTCCCTAGATGCTTCTCTTGTTCTGTGGTAAGTCTAAATAAAAGAAATTAAATGATCTGCACTGCAAGCCTCTCCACCTCAAGTCCTTTTATTCAAAGGACCTTAAAGATCTTCCCTCATATTCAAGTATTCTGGAATAATGTGTTATCCTGACCTGAATCTTGCTTTATTTGGTGTTCTTCCCTTAGAACTCAAGCTACCAGAGGATCTCAGGTTCCATTAAAAATATTTTTGAAGTAGATAAGTGGTTTTGGAGAGCAGCTTGAAAGCACAGTTTGAGAGCAAGACACAGGATCAGCAGCCAGGTCTTATAGTGAAGTTGCACACAGCTTTTAGCTATCAAAATGTGCTCTGCAGCAGTCTCTTCACTTCTGAATACTCACTGCTGGATCAGCTGCAACTCTCTCCATGCTTTGTGAAGCTGCTGTACCCCTTTGCTCTCAACCCCAGCATTCACAGGGCACAGGGTGTCCCTCCCCTGTTCTCCCTGTCTTTGCCAGGGGACCCACCAGCTCCAATCTCAAGCTATGGAGGCCAAAAAGACATTTGCAGCCATTCACGGCCCAAGAAGGACATTTTTGCATTGTGCTGATGATGCCCAGCTAATTCACTGGTGCTAAACAAGCCCATGAATGCTGTGCACTGTAACCTGTTGCGTTGTTAATAATAAAAGGGTTTTGCAGCCTGGATAATGACATGGGTTTGAAATCCTGCATGCAAGGTGTGGGGGCAGAGAGCAACCACCTGGTTTTTCAGAAGAATTTAAAGAGGGAACATTTTATTTGTGAGAGCTAACAGCTTTCTCAAGAAGATGAAGTTTAAGGGAGGAAATGGCAAAATTCCTGGCCTAAGGAGACCAGGAGATTTAACCCAAGTACATGGCAGTTTTGGTAAACTGGCTATTGTAATCCCCCTCATATAAGAACTTCTATAGGTATAAACAAAGGTGTTTTCAAAGCATTTCTGACTATGTATTTTTATTTTCTAGAAATCAATGTTTCTTCCACCTGGATTTAACAGGAACAAAACATAAATCCCAGCCCTGGTCTTGGTTTGCTCATGGCTAGACTGTATGAACTCAGGTTCCCCATTAAATACCATTCATTCAGAGCCATTTCTGTGGACCTCTGCTGGCTTTACCTTCTGAGGCCTTCAGTCTGGCCTTAATTTATTCTGCAGAAGCACACAGCTGGCTCACTACCTTTCCCACCAGAGCTCATTCCCAAAAAATACTGCCTGAGCTTGACAGCAAGCTTGTTACTGGGCTGTGGTGTTGGGTTTAGTGGTTTGGTGGTTTGGGTTTTTTTCCCATCTTTTCTATCTTTTCTTCTTCTCTCTCCCTCTGTCAGAGTGACAGTCACCATCTCAGAGATCTGGCACAAAAGGCTGGAGCAGCATGATGGGGCTGATACAGGCAAGAAGCCAGAACATTTTGTGTAGGTTAACTGTCCTAGGCAGAGAGCATCCCTCAGCTCAGACATATGCCAGCAGCCAGCCATTCCTCCACAATTCCTCCCCTCTCCAGCCTCCCTCCCACTCTGACTTTCATGCTCAGCCCAAGTTGATTAAAACATTGCTGTCATTAAGAAAAAAACGAAAAGGTGGAGAGGGGGTGGGGAAATTTCCTTGCAGCTGCTGCTTCTGTCAGCCGGCAAGTTGCTTTTAAACCCTCCTTGATAGAAAGCAGCAGTGCACTCTGGCTTTCCTTTCTTCACCACTGAAAGGCTCCTGCATGCAGGCATTTCCTTGCCAGAGCCTTCCAGAGGAGCCTGCTCGTGATGGCGAGCAGGATGTCGGCCAGCATCCTTCCCCGCTGCCTCATGCCAGTTGTCCATGGCTGGGTGTGTGTAGGGTGCAAGGTTCTGGTCCCACAGTTGAGCCCAGCCTGGGGAGACCACATGAAAATCATGGTGGGACACAGCAAGACATTGTGGCTCTATGCAGGCTGTCTAGCAGGGAAAACTGAGGTGGTGGTGCCCTACCTATCTGTACTATCACTATGGCAAAACTGTGTGTGGAAGGCTGTCATCCCTGTCCCATACCATTTCTGATACACTGATATGGGCATGAGCAAAGCCTGCCTTTGGGAATGTCCCTGAGCTCTGAGAAGGGCTTTTTGGGGAATGTGGACTTGATTCCAGATGTGCAGCACACAACTGGCACGTGTCCTTAGAGCAGGCCTAGCCCAAACCGCAGATCTGTACCTCACATTCCTGTGGCTCTCAGAACTCAATTTGATCCTTCCAGCCAGAGACATCTGCACTTGAGTTGTTGTAACGGACACAAGAAAGCAATTTGGATTATCATCTCTACTTGGGAGCAAACCTCCATTCGCTTGTCTGCATGAGCAGCTAATGGCCTCCAAAGGATGAAAACAAGGGAAAAGGCTTGCTGGAAGGGTACCATTGCTTTGAAAGTAAAATAAACAGCAAACTATGGCCCACAAGAAAAAGGAAAGCAGAACACAAGAATGTTAGGCCACCTTCCCAATTCTGTAAATGCTTTCACTCTTTTTAGTTCTTCTTTTATTTCCCACAAAGCACTTTTTACTTTTGTGCTGTCTCCATGGCTCTGGTTCCCTTCACACTAAAGACTTGGTGAGATTTGGTTTCATAAAGCATAATTGTGCTCCAAAATTCATTTATTAAATGGTCTATCATCCATCTACAATTTAAAAGGCTCAAAAAAGATCATAAGAAAAGCAACAGCAGGCTGAAAAACCATGTGCTAACCTTTAAATATTCCATTATGTTTATACTTCTACGGTTCAAGGCACAGAAACTTCACATTTAAGCAGTTACAAGATTTAAGCTTGGTACCTTATGTATGGTGACCCATATTTTCAAAAATCAATGAAAGAATGATGGTTCTCCCCTTCAGATATCTCAAACAGCACCTCGTTTTCATAGACCCAGCAGCTGATCTTCCTAAAAAGGAGAAAGCTTCATTTGTTAAGAGATAACTGGCCAGTTACTAAGGTAAGCTGATTAGTTTTCCTATGATTAGTCACTGCAGCATTTAAGACCTGAGATTTCATAGGATATAGTAGACAAGAAAAGGAATGAGCCATTTAGTTGTTAGAACAAGGCTATAAAAACCTTCTGCTATTTCTTCATTAATCTGCTAATAAAACATGGGTTCCAGCATCTGTCACACAACTTGATACCTTAAAGCTGAATGTTTGAACTTTTTCTATCACAGAAATTCCTCTTATTTCAGTATTAATTTATCCTCCATCAAAATGATCCATCCAAAATTTCTCCTAAGAAAAATTTCCAGAGGAAAACGAGTTCAAATCAAATGACAAATTTCTTCTGCTAAAAGTATGTTTAATTTTACTTTCAACTTTAAAAACAAAATGAAAATACTTGCAAAGGACAAGAAAATGAAAACAAGGAGTACTTTATTCTACAAAAACTTTGAAATAATGTGTTCTTACATCTTGAAGGCACTTTTTCTTCAATTATTTTTCTAAACAAGGTATTGCCAACCTGTGCTGACAAAATTTCACAGTACATTTTTGCTTTTTTGATACAGCAGCACTTTCCAGGCAAGAAAGGTTACTTTGGGCAACACCAGAATAGCTGAAACTGCACATGTACAGGCAAGGATGGGCAGGTGCCTTTTGACTAACAGGTCACAGGCCAAACTTTGCCCTTGTAGGATCTAAAAGCATGGACACATGACTGCCGGAAAAACGGTTAATGCAATTACCATCTGACCAATTCCAGCAGCAAGCATGTTAATACTGGAATTATCCAAGCGACTGCCTGATGAAAGGATGCATTTGTTCAAAGCACATTTGCCTAGCTCACTAATCTCTGCAGATACCCTGTTGGGAAATCCTTTGAATCCAATACCTGATAAATGAACCTGGCAAGTGAATAAACATCCCACAAGCCTATTACTGAAATATTATGCACCTGTTACAAGAATGCTGCCGTGCATTAATTTTCACGCAGTACCGTTGCTTTTTAAAGATGTTTTTGATGATGGAGTTAGAAAAGCTGTTACTGAAACTAACATTACCTTGAGAGCAGAGCTGCAACCCATGCACTCAGATGCATCTCAAGAAAAGCCTGCCCACCTTGGGTCAGGCTCCCCATGTGTCCCTCTTCTCAGGGCTGCAGAAGACCACTGGAGGCAATGAGCCTGCCTTAAACCTGGACAAACAAATATGTGAATTCAGTTGCTCATACTTAATGTCTGTGTGAATTTAATTTACCCTAGGTGTGGAAGTCAGACAAAGGCAAATGCTGCAAGACTAGGGAGGAGGGCTGTTTGTTTGCTGCTTGGTGGTGGAGGGGCATTACAGGTACAATTTAGGATTTTCTGTTGCTTGTGAAGCATTCTGTAACCAAGTATCATGAATGCTTCTCGGTGAATAAATATCCACCTTGCTGACAAGGACTCCAGCAAGTAGGCATCAGATTACTGGCAATGAATTTTATGACTTTGACTTTAACAACTGTGCTTCATGGCTGCTTTGATCAGACAATTGATATTCTGGAGAGGTTGCCTCAACATGGAGATAAGCTTAAACAAAGGACTTTGCACAGGTCTGGTGAAGGAGAAAGAGTGAAAATTCCCTTAGCACACCAGAGGGGAAGGCTCACAAAGGCATACTCATGTCGGACACAGGAGGGGAAGTGCCACACTTTCCAGATCATTGTTCTAGCAAATGGGTTTAATGGCAGAACTATTTCTATGCCACGGTTAGTAATATTCATGGAAGGTCACCTCTACCTTTGTTACAATGAACATCAGTTTCTCAGGGCACATATTAAAAGCCAGTTGTTTAGTCAAGGAAGAACAGTAACTCCATAATCTCTGTCCAGTAGAAAATGAAAAGCCAGAGCTTACATTTCAAACTGCATGGAGGTCAACTACACGGAGAAAAATAATTCTCTGTC
Source organism: Micropsitta finschii (assembly GCA_034783455.1). Taxonomy (NCBI): domain Eukaryota; kingdom Metazoa; phylum Chordata; class Aves; order Psittaciformes; family Psittacidae; genus Micropsitta; species Micropsitta finschii. The sequence goes on from JAVHNF010055015.1 coordinate 11,473, forward strand.
ACGCAGGTTAATGCAATAAAATTGTAAACTTTTCATAGATAATTTGCAAAAGAAAGAGACTCTAAATTAATTGAATAAATTATTTCCTATGAATCATTCACTCTCTAATTAACAGGAGCTTGTGTACTCAGCTCCTTCTGCAGTATCTCCATGTCTGTCCCTAAGGGTCAGAGTCCCTGAGAAATCCATCATTTTACTTTCAAATGTATTTTCATTAAGTTATAGTTGGAAATAATAACAAAGAGATAGTCTAAGTTAAAAACGAGGAGAAATTTTCAAGAGGATTTACTAGTGGTTGAACTTCAGCTAGGGATGGCATTCCAGTTCTCCACATAAATAGTTGGCTGCTAATCTGAACTGCTCACAGCACCTGGATGAAGGGCTTCTCAAGAGCTCCCCACTTCCAGATGTCACAATTCCCCTAATTAATCCTCCTTTGGACCCTGCAACCCCATAGCTAGCCTATGCATTGATGTCTCCCAGGACTGCTGCAAACATTATTAGCCTGTATGTTAGAACAGTTGTCAGGAAATTAGAAGGGCAGGCACAGATTAGATGGTGGTGGAGGGATGGGGGAATAAAGGAACATTAATTCCCTCTTGGGTATCAGCAGACGAATGCCTGCTTATGCTGCATGTAATGCAGTCATTGCAATGCAGCACCTTCCCTGTCCTCACTTCCAGTTAGGTTAGAGAAATCTGCCTTGGTGCTGTCACTGTAAAGTTTTTAGCTACAGGAGGTGTTGTTTGCTGTGTTGTTCTTTTTTCAGTGGTTGCATCTTATGCGGGAATCACTGACATGACAAAATAGTGTGTTTGCTCCACTGTAATCCTCTGGGCTGGTGGATCAGAGGATTACAGTGGAGAAGTGGACAGCCTAGTTCCCTTGCTGGAGATGAGACTCTCCCTTCAAAGCCAAAACCATGTCCCATCCAGAGGATTTGTCAGTGTATAAAGATAGAAGGGAAGAGAAGAGGGAAGCAAAGGGGTTGGCCAAAACCACTGATCCTCACTCAGGTAAAAGCAGCATTGAAGAGTTAAGCCAGTATCTTAGGTTTCAAAGAACAGTTTGCATCGAGCTCAGGCCAGTAAACATTTGGGAATTTTCAGGGGTTTGCTCATTCTCCATCCTTACTGCATACTTATTTTTTTTTCTTGACCTATTAATGATATCCATTGCATTTAGTACCCAAGGGCCCTAACCCACATCAGAGGCCCTCTATGTTGGGCACATGGCAGCAGGGACTGCCCTGAAGAGCTCACACAGTAATTAGGCAAAGCAGAATGCAGGTGGGAAGGGGAAGAGAAACAAAGGGAAAGCCTGTAGTTTCAGCAAGGTGACTGCCTCTCTGACCTGCTGTAGAAGCAGCAGGGAGAGATTCTCCTGGTCTGCCTCATCTGCAGTCACACTTACATGTGGATGATGCTCGATGTTAAATATTGACACATTGCAAGCTAATAGTAGTTAAATCCTCTGCAGAAACAAGCACCATGCAACCTCCTTCCCCTGCCTACCCAGAGGTAAAGCCAGGCAGCTCTGTTGCTCAGTGGCTGACAGCAGCTTGGAAAGGTGCTTGCAAGAACCTGGGGTTTTGCTGTTTTTCCAGCAAAACCAGAGTTTCTTTTCTATCTGTTAACAGAGAGGAAGTCTGAGGGGAAATTTTAAAAAGGGGGAAAAAAAAGCTCCCATGGAAAGATCATTTCCTCCTATAAAAGGACCCTGGGAACAAGACAAGTGTTAAATTGACTGGAGACAAACAAAATTAAAACAATATTCATTTCTCTGGAAAAACTGGAAGAATTATGTTCCTGGTAAAGCCTCTGTCTCTTTACCCTGTAGTCAAACAGAGGTCAAAGTAATTCATGCTAAAAAATATCCATGTAATAGGATGTGTAGAATCCAGTTAATACAGACTGCATTATAAAAGCATCTTCTGACAAGCGATAAAATTATATGTACAGGATTCAGAACTACTTTTCCAGAGAGCATAAACAATTATGTACAATCTGGGCATGCTGCTGGAGTATATTGGTAGCAGAGCAATTATAAGTAGGCCAGTTTGTTTCCTCACTTCCTCTGATATCGTTGTGTTTACTATGGAGACTTTTTATACCCTTATGTCAGAATCAGACCATATGCTTTGTGACGAACACATGAGCATACAGGTAAAGTAGATGTAATTTTGCTCACCAACTCTTTTCTGGCTGTAGTCTGTGTTGGTCTGACCTCATTCTGAATCATGACTCCACCATGCTCAGTGCTGCATAAACACACGGGTTGACCCACTTCTTTATGTACTTTAAAAGTTTGCTGTTTGGTATCTTTTTACCAAAAAGGCACAGAATGTACTCTGTAGTATGCCCAAAAATTTCCCTTTCAAGGAGACTCAGAAGATATGAAGATAGGCTGAGAAAGTTGGGGCAGTTCAGCCTGGAGAAGAGAAGGCTGCGTGGAGACCTCATAGCAGCCTTCCAGTATCTGAAGGGGGCCTACAAGGATG
>JAVHNF010055016.1:8595-26870 GCA_034783455.1 Micropsitta finschii
ATAATGAAATACATCCCCATCATTTGCCATCGCGTACTGCAGGTGCTGGTGCAAAGGATCGGAGCCTGACTCTTTTGTCAGCTGGCAGCAAACACCTTTTAAAGCCAAATCCTGGGGGATGAACTCCGAGTCATTTGGCCTTGCACAGGGAGGGGCTGCCTCTGACATGCCAAGGGGTACCTCAGACCTGATTGCTTTCATGATGCTGTAATGATTTTGGTGATAGACGTGTCTGACGCAGCATGTCAATCTGTTCCTATGGGGCACATACACACCACTGATGCTCTCACTGGCACCGTTCTCCTCAGTGCCTCACACTCCCCAGCATCTTAGAGCACCTGTAGCCAGTGAGGGATATTGGTCAAAATGGAAACGAAGTCAAGGGAAAAAGGCAAACAGGCTGAATTTGCAAATCAGTTTAATTAGAACGCCTGCAACTCAGACAGTTACATATCTGATACACTGTAAATCCAACTTGCAAATCCAGAGCAGTGAAGGAGCAGCTCTGCTTCCTTGTGGAAGGGTGAGAACCCCTTGGAACTCATCTCATGGAGAACACTGCTTGAGATGCTGCCGGGACATCAATGAGCCATCACCCTCCAGGAGCATCCACCTGTGGTGCCACACCAGCCTGCACACATGTGGATGCTGCAGACCCTGGTCCAAGATTCACAGTGGAAATGAGATCCAGAACATGGAGGGGCCTGGGCACAGTGCCTGTGCCCACAGATTGATCTCCTTGACACGCTGCTGTTTGTGCCATCCCTGCTCAGTGGGACAGGGCAAGTCCTAGATGGAACTGTTTCATTCTGCTCCATGTGCTACAGCCTATGTGACTTTTCATTTAAGGTTAAAAAGGGATTCCTGCCCCTCATGTTGATAGTAACAAAAAAATGGCAGAAAAAGACATTTCCAAACTCCCACCCACCCACCAACCCAATTCCCTTAACAAAGAAAGCAAAATTAGGAAGGATAACAAAAGTAGGAATTTGTGTGTGTGTGGAACGAAACCAGCCAGGATACCCCAACCCCTCACATGCCAAAGTCCCCCCATGGGCTGTTTGCCATGTCAGGGTACTTTTTCAGAACACAGACTTCAAGCTGCAGCAGCTCAAAGCCTCCGTGATCCTCCCAGTGCATCCCATCTCTGAAGGAAGAGGGATTTTCTCTTATCCACTATGGCAAAAGCACTCAGACAGATGTGGGACCAAATGTTGGTTTATTCCTTCCCCCCATATTCCCAAACTCAGCCAGGACATTCCGGATCTTAAAACCAGGCAGTTCATCTGCATCCCTCTGACGGCAGCACAGGCACCGCTCTGCAGCGAGTCCATCCTGGGAAGGTGTTAACACTGAAACGTGGACGCTGCAAAGGCAGAGACTGGCACAAGCCCTGCCAAAGGCAGACACGAGCTCCTTCTTCTCCCCAGGGGAGAAGTGTGGTGAGAGACACCCATGAAATGAAGACAAGTCCGGGGATCTCTCCTGCAGGAACTCATTAGAACAGTTGAAATACTGAGTTTACATTATGCCAAATGAAGCTCTTAATCCCATCGTTCACTCTCACAAGGTGTACACTATTTTGTGAAAATAGATTTATTTTATATATCTATTTTATATATCTGATGCACAAATCAGGTCCAAATCCGGATGCTGCAGGATGCTCCTGCTCCTTGCGGCAAGTCATCATGAACACCTAACATACAGCACGTTTAGGCTCTTCCCAGAGTGAGAATCTGTGCTGAAGCTTCCCATCACATTCCTAAACACCATGAATCAGCTCACAGACAACAATGTGCTTTACCTGACATGAGCAGGCTTCTCCCACCTCCTGCCCTTTGCAGGACTGAAATCAAGACACATGTGTACGTCCCCTACCCTGAGAGCTGCTCAGAGCATCCCCTGGGGACTCCTGCTTTACACAAAAGCATCTTCTCATTCCATTCTGAACGTGCCCACAGATTAAAGACTCGGATGCCACAGCAAAGCAAGTTAAACATTTACTTTCTATTAAAACATCTAAATGAGAAGATTAAACCCTGGTTTACATTTAACAGAAAGGCAAAGTCAAACCGGCACAGGAGCGGCTTAGCAGGTACTTAAAGCCAAGGCATCCTGATGCCGAGGTAATCAATTTAAGGAGGGAGGGATTGCTTGAAACTGCTCAGATACGGGAAAGAAATTAATGCACACGCATTGGAAAGAGCCTTTCAGTTACCCCTCCCCGGGAACGCCCCCGGAGCCCTCCTGTGCCAGGCCACCAGCCTCGCTGCAGCAGACAGCTCTCGCCCCAGATTTCCCCATGAAGCACTTTCACAGCTCATCAGTCTATGGAGCACGGCGCCTGCTTAAGCTCTTTGTTTATTCTTCATTTGAGGTGGCAGGAGGAGAGTCGATAGAATACAGAAAGGGCCCCAGCCACTGAGTTTAGCGGCTGCCAGCAGCAGCTGGAGGGCACAGAAGTGACACGGATCACACAGCACATCACTGTACCAATTTATGCCCTATTTACATCCAAATAGACTCTGCTTGGTACCAAAGCTGGTTACTGCGAGCTTGAGCGCACCAGCTTGTGGTCATCACACACAGGAGCCCATGGGTGAGGGTGACATGAGTGAGCATCAGCACTGGCCACTTGCATCCCCGTGGGACAGCTCACGCTGCCCTCAACCCAACCACATTGCTCCTGCTTCCCTGTAATAGCTGTCTTCTCCAAACTTGTATCTTCCCTGCAAACTCCGCACATTAAATGCCTTCACAGCACCCTCCTGTGGGGATTCTGCATCCGTACAGAGACAGGGGCAGCTAGAGATGCGGTGCACAAGGAAACCCTCATCTTCCTCCTCCAGCGATGCCAGCAGGGATGAGCAGCACAACGCGCCTCTGCCGCTGCTGCCCCAGGTTATGGGCAACGCCAAAGGCACCACAGCCACCAGCCGGGACAGGGCTGACAGGCTGAGGATGTGGCTGTGCTCCTCCAGCATCCTGAATCCACCGCAGGCATTTCTCTGCCGTGCTGCCTCACAGAGCCGAGCATGGCAGGTAATTAAATACATCATAAAACATTAGAGCAGGTTTTCCTGCAGTAACCACTGACAAACAGAAACGCGCCTCGACCACTTCACCGATCGCTGCCCAAAGGGGGTATATGTCAGTTCTAAAACCTGCTCTGGAAACGAGAGACATCTCCATTTACAGCACCTTACCGTGGCATCACTTTGCTTTATTGCTTTTTGTGGTGATGCTACACTTTCAGATAGTTGAAAGCATTTTTATCATAAGCTACAGTGGTTTTATGCAACACTTCGCCACCGCAGTGAAAACCAAAGGGTTCCCTGGTTTCTAAGAGGAGGAAAACTCGAATTTCTAATTATTTTGCTAAACATCAACTTAAAAATAAATAAAGCTTGTATGTTACTTACAATGTTGATTTACAGCATTCAGAGTGGGTCTGAGATACTGAAATCCCACAGATATCAAACACCTTCCCACTTTCTACAAGAACACTATAAAATTAGAGCTGAATAAATCTCAGCTCTGATTTATTGATTATCCTTCAGGTTATGCAGTAATTTAACGTGCCTCACACCAGACCAGACTGGCAGAGCTCACGCAAGTCAATTCACTTGTGCAACGTGCAAGAAATTTATGTGGCATTATTCACTCCTGAAGCATCTTGCACTGAATCAGGATTAAAACATAATGCTTCTGTACAAATGAACCGAGATTTTGCTTTCCAAAAAGTGGATGGACGTGTCAGTGTAGGTGTACACGCATTTAGAGAGCTGTAAAATACAAGTATTTGGTGGGCTTTCAGTTATGATTTTAAAGTTTTAAACCTAGAAACCTTAGAAGAAACCTGTACTTGGAATCAAAGTTATCCCCAAACAGAACAACAATCCAATAAGCAGTATTAGGTGGGATTCACATGCCAACAACTGAAATACCATTGGATAAATCAAAGATTGATGTAGGATCAATCAGAAAGAAGCTGTCAGAGATGAGAATCTACTTTGGAATATTCGAGTGTGAAACTGCAACTAAAGATTGCACTTCCACTGCTGGAAAACTTTTCCACATTGTCATTCCAGACAGGAACTAAACATTCCTCGATTCACTGCAGTGACAAAACCACACAGGAAGGAAGCGCTGCTCAGTCTGTCACCTCAATCTAGCTCACTGCCAGCCTCTGAAGACATTACCAAGATCCATGGCTGCCCCTCCAGCGTGGGGAAAGGCCAATGCTGACGCTGAATTGGCCCAGCAGGACCCAGAGCAGGCAGGAACCACAGCAAGAACCAAGAATATGGGTTTTGGTGTCCCTGTGTCCAGGGAAGGCTGGTACTGGGTGGGAACCTCTTATCCTTATGGATGAAAGACATTTCTCACTACTATTACCATCAAAGTAGAGCAATATCCATGGAGCAGGAGCAGTGTTTTCTGGATGAGAACCCTCCATTTCCACCTTAAGGAATTTCACTTCTTCCCCCACACCCCAGCCTTGCTCAGGGGATAGTGGAGCTATTCCCAGCTACCAAGAAAATGCACCCTAAACAAATGGAGAAGAGAAAGGCAAATAAAAGGTTTGGTAACAGAGCCTTGTAAGCTGCAGTCTTCTACCAGGAGCAAAATAACCTCAACAGCTGGAAGGACAGCCCTTCCTCACATCAAGGTCAGATCTTCCAGAGGAACGGAGAGCATCAGGTAGCACAGATCGGCCCCAACCCAAAGGCATCTCCAAGAGCACCACTCCCCATCTGCCTTCTTCCACACATCCCCAAGAGGGAAAGCGAATGCCAAAGCACAAACCCTGGTTATCTAATGACACGTGGATCCAAGCACTGAATTAGTAATTTCTTCGCCTCTCATCAGCCCACTGCCCCGCTACCGCACGAGGACCGAGGAGGACGGGAAGTGAATGGATTGGGTGGGAAAGCAGCAGTGCTTCCCTCAGGGATTCACATCCCAGTGTCGCAGCACCTTCCCCCCCAGCCCCTTGCAATGAATGGAGACAAGTTGCAGTATTTGTTTCATATGTTCAACACAACAGGAACATCACCCAGATCTAGGCTAGGTCCAAGTAATAATCACTGTAATTAGCACTTCATTCATATAATTACCAGCAGACCCCATAACATTTTACAATGGAGGTAATTACCCATATTTTACAGCTGAGGAAACAGATACAGTGCAGGTGAATAACTTAAAAAGAAATCATCAGTAAATCTGTGGCACAGCCAGAGACTGCAATTATCCTTATTCCCAGCCAAGGCTCTCCCCAACAATCCATGCTGAATTCACTTCTGTCTTGTGGGAAGGAATCCAGAGAAAATAAACACAAACTGGAATTTCCAATCTCTAGAAGAGCTGAAAAGCAGACAAGCCAGACCTGAAGGAGAAATAAAAACACATTTTTATCACCCAGTGTTTCTTCACCCAAGGTCTGCAGCTACGAGCCAAGGACAGGCAGAGGGCCCTAAGCTCCAGCACACACAGGAAGCCAAACGCAGGGTTTCGGTGGCTACAGTTCTACTTCCGTAAGCAGAGTAAAAGCAGCAGCACAGGACGGAGCCAGGGAAGGTTCCCCCCTTCAGCAACCAAAGACCTTCACCCATTTCCAGAATGTAAAGATTAAAGCAAGAGCAGTAACTCAATTGAAGGACTTGGCAGACAATACACACACAGAGCACAAGCAGGGCCACAAGCCTGGGAAATCCACCCAGCAGCATTCCTCCCCTTCCCTCCAAGGTTCTCCCCAGAAGCCACCAGCACTAAAGCACAGGAGTGGGGCACGGCTGCCCCTCTGCTCAGTGTACGGGTACAGAAACCTATGGTTCCTCAGGCACACAGTGGGGACCTGTCCTGCGCACTTCATCCTGCACATCTGGATGAGTTTATTAACATAAAACCCCAGTGATGGCTTGTGTGACCGATCCAGCTGCTTTCTGCAGCAGTCCAGGCTGCAGTGCCACTGTCCTATGAAATGAACAGCACACACAGATTAACGTTAATCCAGCCCCAGCTGCAATACCTGAGCTGCAAGACATGCAATGTTCTAAGTCTAGTAAAGGTGCCAAGTATTTCAGTTCAGCCATTAGCTTATGTTAAGGTTAGCACAGAAACCCCTCCAAGCAGAAGCAGATATTGCATTCATTTCAAAATCAAGACTTGCTTCCGGAATGGATGTTATCAATATTCTGGCTCTGAATAACAGAAAAACCTCATAAGCAAGTACAAATCCTTCAGTATTCTCTTAATATTTAAACAGACAAATGTTTTGCTTTGTCAGCGCCGTGCAGCATTTGTGTAGTTCTTTGATTAAGTGTCTGAAGCAAACATGTATTTTAGTTCAGTGAAAAACAAGCTCCGTGAAATGAATGAGGCTCCATCAGCCCTTGCCATAGAAGGGACAACTGTTGCTGATATTATCTACTGCACCAGACACCCAAAGGCAGACTTTAAGCTTGGGTAAATGGCAATGCTACTGCATGTAAATGAAGCAGCTTTTCTTACTAATATTTACTGTTTATGCAGGAAACAGAACAATTCCTGTTTCCCTTTCCAAGGACTCTGCCTCCTCCGTCCTCAGCAGCCCCAGCACACAGGGAGTCCAGGCAATAGCTGAACAGAAATAATCTGTACTCATTACACTGATCTCTATGAATACCCATCTGCATCTAACAGAACACTTGGAAAGATGAGGGAAAAGGCAGCATGCACCAGCATGTGTCACCCCAACACCTCAGGAGATAAAGCCAACTACTTCCACCGCTAAGAGCGCTTACCTTATGGAAAGCAGGCAGGATGGACGTGATAAATCTCCTGAAACAAAAAGTTCTACCCATCTTTTAACCTCCCTGGTACACTACTGACTCCAATTCCCAGCATCAGACAGTTTTACTCCATCAGGCTTTTTTCCCCCTCGCTCTGTGCTGGAGCAGGAGGCAGCTGACACCAGCCCTCTGCACAGAGCAGGGAGATTCCCTTCGGCTTCCAGATGTCTAAATAAAAGGGATTTGAAAATTGCTTTCCTCGAAAGTCATGTCTGACTGCTGCTGCTGCAAAATGGGTGTTACAGGGAGGGGAAAACAGCCTGCAAGGAGTTTTCTTGGGCAAAATAAGTACTTTTTTTCCCACTGGATTTTAAAAACCAGTTCTGAAGTGGAGAAACAGCTCAAGGTAACTTTGGAGGATTGTACCTCTCAGGCTGACATTAAAACCAGAGTAAAAGCCAAATCCCAGCTATCCAAAACATGCTCCATGTAGGAGCAGCAGCCATGTACACCGGAACTGGTGACTCCCGGCCTACAAAGCTCTTAGAGCTAAAATTTGGAACAGGAGGGGTAAAGGAAAGAACCACCTGAACACTTCAAGCTCTGATGCAGGCTGTGATCGCCCATGTTAGCTCCCAGCCGCTGGGTCGGAGCGACACGTACACCAGCACGGAGGAGCTGCTGCTCAGCAGCACTTTGGGAACACTGCCTGCCACGTTATTTAACAGGTGACTCTGCAAACACAACCAAGGGCAATCTAAAAACAGAGAGCTCGCTGTTGAAGTGCCAAGATCAGTGCTGGAAGTACCGTTCTCTCACGCATGGATGCTAACTAAAACTAGAAGATGCTTTTCTTGAAGCAACCCCTCGTGACGCTGGTGCAGCCCCAGTGCCCAGGAGCTCAGCCCTTGAGCCCTAAGGCGTGAGCAGGGACAGGCTTTGGGCCACAGGCAGCAGCCAGCAGGGTCAGTGGAGCCGCCATGGAGCACGTGGACAGCTCACTGCCATTTTAATCTGTAGCTCTAATGAATGATATAAAGTTTTATAAGCATCAACAAGGCTCAGAGAAGACCTAAATCCATTTCAGTGCTCATTTAGCAGCTTCATCTGTGTGCAATTAAAACTTCAGCATTAAATGTTACAGAATAAAATAATGAGACACTTAAAAAATAATCTGTACTTCAGTGGGCTGTGCTCCATGGGTTTCATGTGTTCATTTACAGGACAAAAATAGGATCTGGCCAAAATCTGCCTTACATGCTGGTACCCCTTCCATAGGAAAATGGAAAGAAACTGCTCCTAAACTATGGGGGCCTTACTACCCCATGTACACACAACACTGCTGCGCTGAGCACACCCATGCTTATAGCACAACTTAGAGTACCCATAATGTTCCTTTTGGCTTCAGTGCTAATGTACAAATAAATGTAAATTGAGTTTCAATGGAGATTTTCATTTTGATCTAAAGCCTAATCTTTTATGAAAACGGCTATCTGTTTCAAGCTGGTGGTCAGGAAAAGTTATCTCCAGGACAGGGAACAAGTAAAGAGTATTTCCTAGTCACAAGAGCATCTTAAACGCTCCCTATGTTTCTCTGAGCTATCAAGACGTGGCTGGGCAGTGCGGGGGGGACAGCAGAAGTCTGACTGACCAAAAGAACAGCAGAGAAATGCAAATGAAAACCAAAGATGTAGAGAAATATCAAAATAAATTAAAAGTACTGGGAGAACACAGCTCAAAAATAAGGTAATAAACAGGAAACAAAGACACAGTTCAACTTAAAAGAAACAAAAGCCAATGGAAATGACATACTTTATTTTAACAACTGAAACAGGTTTTTATTCAAGAAAAGCCAACATTACAGAGCTTCCAAAAGAAAAACTAAGAGAGACCTTTGGGGAGGTCACAGAACGCTACAGTTTAAAACGATGAAAATGTTACAGCTTGCACACCAAAAATTAAAAATGAAATGAAATTAAAAAAATGAAATGGTTACCAAAGTAATGCAGGTCAGGGGGTCAAAGGTGAAGGGTCACACATTATTAAAAAGAAATCCAAAAGGGCGTCTGCATCAAGATCTCTGCAAAACAAAGGAGCTTCAGTGAGTACAACTGGAACCTTCCATGGAAGCACATCACAGCTCTCGCACCACACACAGCCCCCGGCAGCGCCGTCAGCCCCCCCGACGTCTTGCATCTTATCCTGGTTTACTCTGTGCTGTCACCTGCCTGGGGAAGGTTTTGCACCTCCGCACTGGGGCAGGTGACCGCTGCTCGGGTCAGGACACCACCGCTGCATTCCCTGCTCTTGCCTTGTTCTCTGTCCCTGCAGCTGTTGCCCCCACGCACACCAACCCCAACCATCCCAACGCACGGGTTTAAAGTTACAATAAAAAAGTAATTCAAATGTGGTTACCGAGACAAAGGCCTTTCCTCCTGGAATTTCAATTACACACAAGCTATAAAACAACCTTTGGTACCCATTTCCAAGCGAGATGCAGTCAATTATCTATCCTAAATTTATGCAGAGCGCGTCATATTTACATCAGATAACTTTAGGAAGAGACAAGCACCAAGGGCACCACATCCCTCCTCACTGTGGTGTCTCTTCCCTGCCAGCCAAGACATTCAGCTCTGGGAATCTCTCATCTGGGCAAAACCAGCTTCAAGCTCAAAGGCAAGAAACAAACCACCCCTCAAAACTGTGTCCTAAGGCAAAGCAGCCACCAAGTGATAGCAAACCCCTGTGTTCAGAGGGGAAGGGATGGGACCTACCTGCACATGTTCCCACACAACACATAGCACCTCACTCCCACCATACCAGTACCACAGCCAGCTCTGTGGTTGTCAACATCCCCAGCAGCAGCAGCGTCCAAAACTCTCCTGCTGAAGTCACTGCCACATGTTGGAGTTAAACCTAAGTTCTCACCATTATTCTCAACATTTCTCAATTCCAGGTTTTGTGACCTGAACCCAAAATCCAGCTTTTCTCCGTTGTTGGAGACAACTCATTCTGAAGGAAAGCAATTTGGAAACCCTTGTTCCCCAGCGCCCGCTGCCTTTGCAGAACACAAATAGATTTCACTCAGTCCTTTTTGTTCAGTTCTATCCTACATAAAATCTTTGCTTTTATTGGCACTGCTTTTTCCTTCATATTCAGTTTTTCTTTTCCCTCTAAATCCCAATTTTTCTCTTCAAAATGAAACAGCCACCCCTGGAAGCAGCGAACACGAGACCAAGAAGCCGAGATTTCAACAACTGACACAATACAATATCCTCAGTTCCCATTCATTTGACCAGAGACCAATTCATTTGTGTTTATACACACCAGCCCCTCGCAGAGAGACACTAAAACTGACTTTGCAAATTGCCTTTGCTGTAGCATTTCCCTTGTAAAACGAAGCACAAAGTACAATTCGTTTTACTCAGCCCTGGGCAAGGCAGGGAACCAAACATGCCACGCAGTGGTACCCAGCACTGCTGCGGGTGTTCTGGAGATGACCAGCTCAGTAATCACTGAGTTAGTGCACTCTGCTAATTCCCTCATGTTTGAAGAAGGCTTTGCATGGCTGGTAACTCCAGCTTCTGATTCTCCCTACACCAGATTCCGTGTTCTCTTTTGGTGCTACACTTCAGAGTAACCACGTGCCATTAAGGATGAGCCCCAACAGATGATGCTGGTTAGAAAAAGCACAGCAGGTTAATCCAACTGGAGGGAAGAATATTCCACCTTATTATCCTGCATTCCTAGAGCAATCCATGATGCCTGGTGCTTTACTTGTGCTAAGTATACGACAAAGTGATCAGAGCTGCTTGTACAGAGCAGGCACTTGGACCCACATTCCCACCCACTGGCATAAGAGAATCCAGAGATGCCTGACACGGGAATAACCCCAAGAGGTTTTATCCCTGATCCCAAAGACTGTCCTCACCCGCTCAGCACATGAACCAGCACAGCCATTTCCCAAACACCAGCACAGGCGGCTCCATCTCCATGTGCAGGCACATTTACCATGAAGCCGGTACCAGTACATGGCCTTGGGAGCCCAAAACAGGGCTGAGGCTCCAAGCCAACAGTTAGGAAGTGTCAAACATATTCAGAGGTATTTCAGTAGGTTCCTAGTACCAAACAGCCAGCGTTAAACACCAGCAGTGTTTTATCCTGTGTGTATAATATACTAAAACTAATTAAGATTCCTTAGCTATCACTGAGTGTACAAGAAGTTAATTTAATTCATTCAATTGAATTTATTTGGGATACAGAAAATCCAACAACAAACCCCACCAAACCAGGAGAGCAGAACATTACCCAAAACAATGCATTTCATCTGTCTGCTGTGCTTAACAGGATTCAGCCTGGTCGCAGCAACTGCACAGAACTGCTAAATCAGCCCTTTTCCAGACTTATCATTACGGAATTACAGAATCAGTCCCAACACTGACAAAAGGGCAGGAAAAAAGTGGGTTTTCCTAAGGGGAGGATGAAGAATCTCCTTTCTGAGAGCACAAACAGCATGGCAGGTATCAGTGCTCTTGTTTCAAACTGCCAGGAAGGGCAACCTTCCCATTGTGCGGAACTACAGAGCCTGCTCAAAACAGTCACTAATTATACAAACCCGGCTGAGAAGCTGCAGCGGCAAAGCCAGCACCACATTTCCTGCTTTGTGCATTAAGCAAAGTGCAGAATTTCATTAATTTCACAAAATAAACCCATAATGAAGTGCTGCTGTTAGAGAGGAATTTCCATCTCCTTCCCTAACTCATCATCACAGGCGCAGGAGAGCCACCCGCGCCTGCCAGACGGCATCAGTCAGGTGTACTAACAGTTTACTCCCAGCTCTGCTCTCCCCAGTAACAGGTAAACGTTGCTTCCTTCTCATTTCACTTCCAGAGGTTTTATTTCTGCTCTAAAGAACATGGGTTTTCCTACATCTCTACTGACAGCTGTGAGGATGGACATGCTTTGGGAAGTGCGGTACCCAAAGCTGGTGCAGCAAGCACCCAGCGAGCTCATGACAAACCCAGGTGGGATGTGGGAAAGGCACTTGTCCCCCCCTAACCTTTATGTTAACGTGTTCCAGCCCCAACTCAGCAAAACCCAAGAGCAACCCCGTGTGCCAGGAGTGGAGCAGCAAACTTCTAATAACAGCATTCACCAACAGCACCATAATATTTTCTACTCTGTGATCACAAGGGCAGCAGGCAATTAGTCAGAGTTAAATACTCCCACTGCTCTGCAGAGATCCCTGAGCCGATGCAGGCACGAGGAGGCTCCAGCTCTAAGTGCTCCGGCGGCCTCTGCCTTCAGGAAACCACGCTTAAGAGAAACACATTGGAATTAACTCCAGCCTAATGGAAAGCATTAAACAAAACACACTGAGTAACTCTACAGTCCTCAGGAAACTAGTGAGTGCTGCTGCTTGCCAGAGCTTTGCCGTCTTGCTAGCACGCTGCAGAGGGGATGCTGCAACCTGGACACTTCCTCGCCATGACTACGGTGATGGCAACAGCCAGTCCCATGAGTTCAGAACACATTACAGTACTCCAGTAAGTAAGGGATGAACTGGTAACATAGGGAAATGTTACAATACACCACGCCGTGTAGGGCAGCCTTAAAACAAGTAGATGCATTAAGTTTTCAGACACAAGCGTTGATTCTAAAAGGCACTTTAAAGCATCTAAAAAAACCAAATTGAAGTAGCAGTAGGTCGCACTGCTTGTTCCCTACCTGAAGTGGTACTCTGATGAACATACCTGTCACTAGCTGCCTGGGACACTGAGCTGCTGGGGCTGAGGGGGCATTAAGGTAGCAAGTGACAAACAATGCATTGCCTGCACCCACTCTCTGCTGGCACGGGTGAATGCTTCCCAAACCCGTCCAGTCCCTCAGGCAATTCTCCAAACCTTCAACATCTCCTGTGCTTTAGAGAGAAGGCAGGAAATATCTCGATGTCAAGCAGAAGAGGAGACCGTCACCATCGTGCCAGCAAAGCAAACTATGAGAGCACATCAGAGATGTCTGCGAGGACGTGACTCAAGGTGCCCAGCGCAGCATCATCACGGAATCACTTCCCATGTAAATAATGCTCCAGACAGTTTTGTAGTTGCACTTATTTGCATAGTACCAAGCAGTAGCTAAGCCTAAAATATGTAGTAGGTTGATGCTGGATTGGAGTAGGTTGGAGACTGGAACTGGGGCATTGCTGCCTCGCCCCTCCAGAAAAGCCTCAGCACACGAAGCAATTACATCTTGGCTTTCCTACAGTGGAAATTCTGGGCTTTGCCCAAGAGGGCCTGTAAATACAGAACCTGTCAGAAACAAAAGCCCTAGGTAGCATTTTCCATTTCCGATGTTTAACTTTTTCTTCTTCCTCGTCCCGTGTCATTAAGTGTTTACCAGGATGATTAATGACTGCGGCTGCCAAATCCATTAATGAAAGGCAGCTCTGCTCAAAGCTGCAATCCTGAACCTGGCAAGCGCTGTATGGAAACAAGGTTACCCCAGCACCCTTGAGCTCCAGCACCCACTGCTGCTCCCAGATAACCCGGTCACTTCCCAGCAGACCCAGGATGCATTTCCTGCATCCAAACCAGATCCACATTCACAAGCACTAAAGCAGTCAGAGCAAAGGACAAGCACCACCCAAGAGCACAGCAGCATTTCCTGGCAATGAACTGATTTATTCTAATGTGAAGAACTGTATGAAAACCCCCTGTGTGCCCTCCCCCCAAAGCAAGAAGAATAAGCACACGTTCCCTTCACAGGCATCTCAGAAAATGTACACCTGTAATTAAATTGCTTGGCTAAACTTATGATTTTCTATCTCATGATAAAAAAAAACCAAACCTGAATTAGAAGGAGCACTTCCTTCTCTAGGAAATATAAAACCACTATAAACTTGATTTAAGACAAGATGACAGCTTGTTCTATCAAACATATCAGTTATAACCGCACAAGCTGACGGAAAGCAAACACCTTGATAACGTGTTCTAAGCATTTGGAAATGCTCCATTTCTCTCGCTGCTCACTGCGTTATTTTACTAAGTGTAAAGTCAACTACCACCTACCCGGCTCTCAGAGGACACTTTCTCCATCCCAATTACCTGATCCACAGCAGCACAGATCCATGATGCAGATAGAAGTGCTCAGAAATAAGTTATCTGCTGCATTCCATGGCGATGCCCTGGTAAAGGAAGGAACAAGCCCTGCGAGACGGGACACTCACGTTTGTCCAAAGGCTTGAGGACACCGATGTCAGACACTCAGATCCGTAAGTTATTCCATGTGCTTTCTTTCTTTCCTCTCTTTCACTAAACCTCCCCAGCGATGTCTCACAAGCGGTGCCAGTGGGTTTGCATTAACACCAAGATTCTGGAAGCACTACTGTACGAAATACATCTTTTTCTTCTTACAGCTCTTGCCTTCACCAGCACAGACTGAACACCTGTGTACTCAGCTGAAAAAACAGATTCCCTTCTGAATGACTCTGAAACGTAGTCCAACATTATTATTCCATTATACCCTAAGAAAAATCCCAGTTTTGTAACAGGGAACAGAATTAAACTTTCAGGTTGGGGGTGGGGAGGGAAATAAATCTGTAAGCTAAGCTCCCTCCTCCCGCGTAATTAACACGGATTTGCCAAGATTTCATCCAGACACAAGATTCTGCCTTTTTCTCTTTCCTCTTTTTTCTCTCTGAGCTCATAAAGCCAAAACTGATCACAAGAAGGGCTCTTCCTTCTAAATAATGCAACTGTGACCCACACCTCACACGCTGGCAGAGGCAGCACCAGAGACAACCCAGGTACAGACCCAGCTCCTCGTCCCCATGGCGGGGCAGTGACAGGTTCTGGACAGACACCAATGGCTGTGACAAACCTGACATCCAGGAGGACAGAAGAGGGCTGGTCTTGGATTTTAACATGCCAGTGGTGATCTAGGGTTACTAGCGAACACCCCAGCTAGAGTAAAGGTATGAGACAAGCTGATTCCCGCAGTGCCACTCAGTTCACTCTTTGCATCTCTGCAATGCCAGCCCCTCCTGCAGAAGGCAGGCTCCCAGACCTTCCCCCTGGCCTGATGCACCTCCCGAGCTCCTACACTTTCCCATCTGCGTTATGCTTATGAATAATGAAGGTTTTGAGCTACATGATGAACTTCCTTTGCCACATTCCACACTCTGGGAGGCTGCATGCCCCAAACACTGCTCAGAAAGAGAAGCTGAAAGCCCATATGTATAAACCCAAACAAAATGCTCTAAACCAGGACAACAGAAATACTACAGAAATGTGACTAAAACCCAACAAGCCGTTTCCAATAACAAGGAGCAGCATCACTCTGCCAAACCTCTGCAGGGAGCTTTCTTCCTCAGCTGTCTTTGTCAAAACATCATTTTGTGGAGCCGCTGGAATCGCTCTTACTCCATGCTCTGTTCCCATTAGTATAAACGCCATCACGGAATAAATTGCAACCCACATTTTCTACGATTTGCATTTCAATTTGAATGACCCAAGACAAAAACCATCTACACAAAAGAGCCAACGCCAGCAACTCCCCCAAAGACCCAATGAATCCTGTCACAGGACTTGGTATGATAAAAATAGATACTCGACTTCAACTTACAGACAGAAAAAGGGGGGGGTGAAAGGATTCCAGCTTTAGAAAACACCCATATGAAGTGATCCATGTTTGATCAGCACTCAGCAAACACACACATGAACAGATCCATACCTGACTCTGTGCTCTACTTTGGCACTGGATGTCAGTAAATTCACAAGTACAGTTTTTGCTAACGTGTTTAGATGTCACAAACACTCCATCAGAGGGACCAGAACAGCTGGTCTGCAACAGGCACACACTACATGGAGGTTCACAGGAATTCCTCAAAGATGACGGCTTCTGTTATTAAATGATTCCCCACAGTGCTACTGAAAACTGCAGCTACACTGTGGGCACTGCTGTGTAACTTCCAGCCCTGCTGCCCAGCAGGAACAAGGGCAGGGATAACAAAGCTATCTGCATTGTTCTTCAGCTCTGCCTCAGCCCACCACACACCTGAATTTTAAATACTTTGGTTTCATTTCAGTGAACCCAACCATGGTGCATTAACAACAGATGTGCAAACTGCCAGCCAGGGCAATGGGATTCCTGTATGCAACACCCAATTCCACATGTCCCCTGTCCCTAACCAGGTTTCTCAGACAGGAGTCAGCTGGTTAGCTCCCAGGATAAAGCACATTTGCCAGCTTTCCACTCACAAGTCTTTAGGCATAGTAAGGTAACACCTTTTTTAACACACTACCAAAACACCTATCTAATTTGACACAGTTTTGAGTCACAGCAATAAGATACAAGATCTGACTCTGAGACAAGTGACATACACACACGAGCACCAGACTCCTACTATACTAGTAGTCAACTTCCACTTTTGCCTTTGAGTTGGTTTAAAGCTCACTTGCAACATGTACTATGCTTTGTTATTTGCACAACAGGTTCCAGAGCCAGGGAATTCACATTCCGTTACTGACGCGGCACACTCCAGAACCAGTCCCTAAGCATCAAGCAAGCCGCTAGGTTCAAGGGTAAAGAAGAGATTTAACTACCTCGTTAGTGTTCCAGCGGTGCCTCTCCTTCGGTAAACTTGAACATTTTGGGAGACATTCAAGCAGCTTCTTCGGTAAAAAGATTTTTACATGACTGCCATTGCTGTTCCCATGATCATCTGGAAAGAAGAGGAGAGACATGATGTACACACGGCAGAAAAGGTGGTTGCCATAGGAGATCTGCATACAACGAGCCCTATAAACCCACCGGTTCCCCTGTCAGAGAGCAGGGAACTGGTCACCGCACACAGGAATATCGCTTTCTGCTGAAATAACACCTTTATTTCAGAAATAGAAGTACAGTTTAATTCCTTGTGGTTGTCAAGTTGGAGCTGAGCCCTCTCAGATCTGTACATGAGGAGCCCGTACATGTGCTTACCTCTGCCTATTTTAGCTTATTCTTTCCCTCCATGACAAACTCTACAGGCAATAGGGACACAATGTCAGGGAAGCAGCACCCACAGCAGCACGACCCGCCAGAGAAGGCATAAATGAGCTTCACACTCAACAGGATTTGCAAGTAAATAAGCACGGAGCCCCAGCACCTGCTATAATTTTGTCAAGCTGCAGCAGAAATGCAACTCAAAGTCTGTTAGTTCATATATCACTAAAATGCACTGTACCACATTACAAACTGGTCACTTTTCTTTCCATGGACCACTCCAAGTGAACAGAGTTCCTCAACATGAAAATGAGGTAGAGGGATGGAAACCTCCCAACCTCGCCATACCCCAGGGGTCAAAAGCAGAAATACTGAAGAACACAAAACTATTCCTTGTTTTGTTGCTAAAGATGCAGAAAGTGCATCAGTTCCCCTTAAAATCCAAAAAAGGTGACCCAAAAAGCCCTGCAGTCCAATAACAGCCCCAGAAGCATTAACCTGGTTGTGTCTTTCCATCACCCCTCCAACACCACCTTAGGAATCAGAGCAACCACACACAGTGCATGTTTACAGACCAAACTGGTCCCTGCAGAACAGGGGACTGGAGCAGCAGGGTAAGACACCAGGGATCTGCTCATTCTCCTTCCCAAACCATCTCTGCCTCCTGGCATCTTCCTCACACCTCACATGAGACACACGAGGCAAAGGTACACGAGAAGTCCCCTTACTCACTGGCATTTTACCCTACAGAACTGATGTATAGTTATCTCCCATGTGGAAGTGCATAGCAACAGGATATTAACTTCTTCTTTTTACACATCTCATCATTTCATGTCATTAAACAGATGCTGGTGTCATAATAAACCTCCTCTGAACTTACCCACGACACAGACACTACCCATGACCTGCAGCAACTTCAGGCCCCGTCCCACACCACCGAGGCAAGCAGGGAGCAGCGCAGCAGCAGCGAGACAGCCTCGTATTTCTAAAGCCTGATTATACTCTTGGATGTGTCAAGTTCAACAATATACATGCTGTTAAATCAACTACTCGTGCAAGCACAGCAGATGAGTTTACAAGAAAAGCAGCGATGTGTATGATAAACGTGAGCTGCTCTGTAATTTATGAGTCCTGGGCGCTGCCTGAGTTATTGGGAACTTTCCTGTGCAACTGTGTTAGACTCAATCAACAAACTCCCTTCTTCTGCCTATGCCAGTGCTGATCTTCACTGACCTGATCAAGAAATTGAGAAGAAGGGTCTCTCCATTAATTGTCACTCCAGCATTTCCAGCTTGACATTGACAATCTCAGACAGGGCGTTTTAGTCACATCTTTTTTAGCAGTCAGCGTTCTGGATGCATGACCATCACCTCTGTACTTAATCACAGACTGGTTTGGGTTGGAAGGGACCTTAAAGCTCCTCCAGTCCCACCCCCTGTCGTGGGCAGGGACCCCTTCCACTGGAGCAGCTTGCTCCAAGCCCCTGTGTCCAACCTGACCTTGAACACTGCCAGGGAT
>JAVHNF010055022.1:9999-23641 GCA_034783455.1 Micropsitta finschii
GGTACTGCCTATCAAAATCTGTCTTCTTTGGTCCCAGTGCTCATATTTTGTGTGTGTGTATTGCTTTGTGTTAATATGTATTTTGGTTTTGCCTGTCTACTCTTTATCCACGATACAAGTGTTATCTTGTTTTGCAAGTGGTCCCAAAGTCTCTGATCAAGAATCCAAACGAAGTGTTTTCTAAGTGCCCACCTTTGCTGGGAGCAAGAGGATTGGTCTCCCCCTCTGTCTTTTACTTTGAGCGTGTCAGTGAGATGTATGTGTGGTCTTCGTACTGTTGCAGGCTCAGGCATCTGGTGTCAGATCCAGAAGTGTCAGTGCTTGAACAGAAATAACAGGTACTCCCCATACTAAAAATATCTATTGTGGATTTGGTGCTGCTGTTCATTACTTGGTGGTGTATGCTCCCAAATTGTCCTACTGAAACTACTGCAGGAAAGAATGGTTCATCTCTAGCATTTTTTATAGTGTGAAGTTTGAAGAATATTATCTTCAAGGAGTGGAGTTAAACAATGGTTATATTGCTGAAAGCCATAATAACATTAGTGTGTCTATGGCAAACTGCAGTGTGAAGTCAGCCAAAGAAGCTTTTTTAACATTTTTAACAAATCTCTAATGTGTTTTGTATTCTTCCAGAAGATGGATTTTGTACCTTCTCCCCAGTATGTAATCTGAAAACCCTTCCCTGATGTAGATTAATGCACTAGGATTGGCATTTTATGAAAACATAGGAAATTAAGCAACCTGCTTGGTTTTTGGTGTTTTGTTGTTTTTTTTTTTAATTGCAAAATACAATGAAGCTGCTCTATACAAATGTCACCAGTCCCTTCCTAGTGGTGTTTGTTACTGCATTTGACCTGTGATTTAAGATTGTGTGTAGCAGAGCTTCTCTGCCAACCTTGTTGCAGAGTTTCTTCCTGAACATGCAGTTTATTGTTCTCCAGATGTAATTAGACCAAGTGTTATGACAGTTGGTAGGATTACAGTACTTTGATAAATGACTTGTTTCTTATAAGGGAAGGTTTGTGAAAACAAGACCATCTCATTTCTTCTGCCCAACTTTCTTCTAGAAAATATGCATATGGAGTAAGATGTATCCCCAAGGAGAGGACAGCCTGTGGCTGTGGTTCCCTCCCAAGTGGCAGCCCTCCCCCTGAATATATCAGCTTTTCAATATGGTGTCATTTACAAACTTTACAAGAGGGCTCTTACCAGCGCCTGCAGGCCTCTGCTACAAACACTGAAGATGACAGGTCTCAGTACAGACTCCTGCAGTACCCTGCTTGCTACTGGCTTCCAGGTACTCCTAAACCCCTACCTTCTGGAACCCAACCATCCAACCTGTTTTTTGCCCATCTAGTTTTCTCTTCCTCCCTTTCAGACTAATACAACTTAAGTTATATAGACGACTGTGGGAGGTGGTGTCAGAAGTGTTGTGGAACTAGATATAAATGAAGCCTATAGTTCCAATGGTTCTCCCATAGCAGGCAATCACATAGGTCAAGCATGATTTGCCTCTGTTCAGTTCAGGTAGACTGGTCCCAGTTGCTCCCTTCTTAGAAGCCCAAGAGGATTCCATGACTTTCCCACCAACTGGGTGGGAAAAGCTGACTTCCCCAGATTGTCTTTTTAGCCTTTTTTTGGAGATGGGTGCAACACTTGCCTTCATCCGTCTTTGAGGACCTCCCCAATTGTGACAATATTTCAAAGATTGCAAGAGTGGCCTTCCTATAACACTGGTTCTTTCAGCACTCTTGGGTGCATCTCATCTGGTTCTGTGAGCTCGGAATCAAGAGATGGGATGAAAAATCTTCCATTTCTGATTTCTGTAACTGTTACTGAAAATGCGCTGTGGAGATCAGATGGACTCAAGTGTCGTGTCTCTTCCAGCCACGGTCACTGTGATGAACCTGATAGACCTGTGCTTCACCAAGGGAACTAGTTTTGTTTCTTGGCACAAATTAGCCTCCTTCTAGGACGTTTTGATTACTAGTTCTCATCTGTTAATGTAGATATTTCCAGCCATGATGGAGCTTTAGAGGAATTGCAAGGTCATTTGGAAACGGCTGCTTTTCCAATCTGGTTGGAGCTAAGTGTGAGGGCTTCCCTGTGAAGTTCTGTACACTGGAGTTGATAATTTATTTATTTTCCGAGTAATATGTGTGTCAGAGCTCAAGACAGTAGCTCGCCAGAGGCTTGAACAATGGTGACTATCCATTCCACTTTACAGTGTATTCTTTTATCTGAAATTGGGTTTTAGGCTTTCCTCTGTTGAGCTGTGTGACTGATCTTAAAAGCTTCTTGATATATTACCCAGGCCTATTAGATTCTGCTAGACCTCTCCATCACCAGGAATTGATTTCCTCCTCTTCTTCCCTTAATGCTTGAACTTAGAAGGCCCTTAGGGCTCCTGGCTTAATTAAAAATTAAATTTACAGATCATTTCTCAAATCATCCCTTAAGCAGCCCGTAATAATGATCACTTCTGAGCGGTGTGTGTCACTGTCATCGTAATGTGCTGCGTTGTAAATAGTAATGTGCTCCCCCTGTGAACCCTGTGTAGAGCAAGATGCCCTATGCTGCCTTATGTTTAATATGTGTATAATACAAAAATCACTATGTTTTGAGTCCTGGAGATCTGTACCATATTCTACCTTCACTCTGACTGAATATGCTGGTTAGACTTGTTCATGTCACTTTTTCCTCCTTACCATAGAGAAGGAAAGAATGAATTGGCCCGCGTTTATTAACACTTCTGCCTATTTTGAAAACTGTTTTCATCTTGCCCAAGTGTTTCCTCTATAATTTGAAGGTTTGGGTTGTTTGGTTTGGTTTTTTTGTTTGGTTTTTTGTTTGTTCGTTTGTTTTTTTCTCACTAGGGTATTCAGTTTCTTGAAGTCCCTTTTCTTCCAGTTGAAAGGGAACTCGAGTTACATAAGGAGAATAGCTGCCAATCCAAATGAGTACAAAAGGTTCTTGCTGTGATGCTTCACAGCAAACACACTGCTGAGAGTCTGCTAGGTACTTCGGTATTACAGGTGGCAGAGTTCATTGCAAATGGATCATTGAACAAACTGAGCCCTTTCTTATGAGAGTTCTCTATAGGCCAATCCACTAATGGCTTTGTGAGAGGGTTTTTATTGCACAATTTGTCTGAACTTATTTAATCTGTGATGAATCTGCCAAGAATTTTCTCCAATTATTGCTATTCATGCCATGCAATTGATTGAATAAAGCATTTGCTGTACCCGCCTTTTTTTTTTTTTTTTTTTTTTGTTATTTTGTGGGTTCTCTGTATGTTCTGAAATGGAAAATTAATGTTAACGGGTACTGAATACTTCTGCTGATGTGCAAGCATCTGTCCTTGTGAAATGTAGGTGTTTGTATGAAGGCACTTTCAAGCATTTGATTGACAATTCACTGAGTGTAGACCTGTAGACGTGTACAAATGAGACATCTGGGGGTTCTGTCCATGTTTTCGCATCAGGTGTTATTCTTTGCTTTGCATATTTACTTGTCTTCTCAATTCCATTTTATTTTTATTTTTTTTTGTGTTCTTCTACATTGTTCTAAAAAGCATGTACCTTAATATTTGAATTTACTCTAACTTCAGAGTTAAACATGCCTTTTTCTAACCTGACCTCAGTAGTCCTATGTGAAGGCAGAAAAGGCTTGTGCTTGTTTCATGATTTGGCCAGCTTGGATGTTTGTCATTGTTCCTCATAAACATTTTAGCAAGCTGTCTGTGCTGTCACACCTTTCAACCTGCCATCAGTGGACCTGTGCCCAGAAGCCTCAGTTCCACTGGTTCGAGCAGTTTTGTGTTCCTCTGATCTGTGGCTCAAGCGAGCTGCTCTCTTCGCTCTCCAGGCACCGCTCTGTTCCATTTCCAGATATATTTTTATTCATTAAACTCCTAAAAGAGAGGCTGATCAGAAGGCAGTCCCAGGGAGCATTTGGCCTAGAGATGCTTTGCCAGATACTCTCCATTCAAGGTTGAATTTTGATGGGGATGAGCATTTAAGAGCTCTGCAAGTGGTCTCTGAGCTGAAGCCCTGCAGTGATAGTGAAGAACAGGCTTAGGATGAAAAAAACACCCTTTGAAGCCCTTTTTACCAGAGTAGTACATAGTTTAATAATTGTTTGAATTACTCCAGTGGAAGCCCCTTGTACTCTAAGAAACATCAGTGGAGAAAAATGTTAGCCCCTGCTGACTTGCCAAACCATTAACCTCAGTTCCTGATGTGACAGTGCCTGCTTGGGCCTATGTGAAATAGCTATTCAACTAGTGCCATCAAAGGAATGGCTATTCTCCACATTCTGAAGGGGGGGGGGGGAGAGAAATGCTGTTTAGAGTATTTTGTAAAACAATCAGGGCTGCTTTAAAACAGTGGCTTGAATTCACTATGATTTGCAGAACCCCGAAACTTTCCCAGTGAAAGTTTGGGATCCTGCCCAAAGTGGGGTCTTTGCATCACCGCCTGCTGCAGATTCCCTGGAGACAGCCCAGAGAAACTTCTTCCAGTCAACCACAGCCAGTTTAAGCAAGCCACAGCTCCTGATCCTGTTGCTGCTTGGGCTGGGGCTGCAGTGGGAAGGGCTGTCCTAGAGCCGGGAGTTGCTAAAGCTTCACTGAAACATCATCCCAAGGGCAAATCAGCCGAAGAGCCATGGAGTAGTGTGAAACCAAAGAAAAATGTTGGTGGTTCCTCTCTTAGAGGTGCTGTTACACCACAGCAGATGCAGGCAGAGCAGCATCTCAAGTGCACAGCTCCTCTGGTGGTTTGGGGTTTAAGATACAGGGTGCCATTAATCTTCTGTCAGGAATTAGTCATTTTTTCATTTCCTTTCCAGACATGCAGGATAAACTCTGTGTTACTGCTCCCAGCTGCAGCAGTGGGGGAGTACTTGTCTAACTGTGTGCCACTGGCATACATGTGTCAGGTCCCTGATGAGCATGTGGACAGGCCAGCTTTCACCAGGAGCTCAGTGTGGCTGCTGAGCACAAAGGCCAGGATAGGTCAGGGTAAACTATCCCCCCCCCAATATCATGATAACTCTTGAAATGAAGGCAAGAGCTCTCTTGAGTGTTATTCTGGAGTCTGCATGCATATATGCCACAGATGACCTCAGGGTTTTCTAACGGCTTGGGCTGTCATAACAAATGGACTCGGAGTTTGAGGCACCTCTTGCATCTTTGATTTGCTTTTCCTCATTCTCTCCCTTTTCCTCACTTAAGGATGCTAGTGCATGAGAAGTCCTTGTTCCTGATCCCAGCTCACTCCAGGGGGTCATGAATTAATAGTTAAGGTTTTTTGGGATGGCATCTTAGTTGATGTGCTGTTGTTTGAACTGGCTTGATTGATGCCTCCATGTGTGAAGGCAGGAGAGCAGCAGCCCTGCAGGCAGCTGGCTTGCCTAAGGCAGTCTGGGCATGGCAGCAATCTTCATTTTTCTCACATGGCTCAGGCCAGCCCTACCTTTAGTTTTCCCCCTCACATCTCACCAAGGATGCATCTGTATCATGTGGCTGCTGTTTGTGACAGTATCTGCCAACACCACCGTGCTCATCTTAGTACCAATAATTGGTTAAGGAAAAGTCCTCTTTCAGGCGGTCTGTCTACACCCATGGTGAAGGTGGAAGGCATCTGCTGGACTTGCTTGTGTAGCCTTAAATAATGGCCTGTTTATCTTTGTTCTCTGATAGTGTGTTATTTCTTAGAGTAATGCTGTGTTTCATAATAGTCCAGAAACATCAGAATGCCTGCAATAGAGAGAAACTATAGATTGCTGGTGCTCTGAAGCTATTCTAGAGTAAGTCTGTTTTGTGAAACTGTAGAAGATGATTACTGAATATACCTGGAAGTAATGCCTGTGGGGCTTCAGTCTTACACTCCTGAGTTTTGGGGTGTCCTGATAAGAGTTTAGTACCAAGGGTGCATGTGTACAGCTAAAATGTCATCGTACCCGAGATGTCCTCTCTGTCTTGTAGGATCCTAGTTCCTCAAACTGTCTGATATGAAAGTGACTGAAACTTCGAAGTTTGGCAGGGAAGCCCCTGACTCACACAAGTTTCCCTGGAAGACAGCTCTTTGGGGTGGGTGAGAAGGAGAATACTTGTGTGGGATCAGTGAAAACAGTGTTTTAATTTCTGATCTGCTGTCATAAGGCATATTCCTATGCCAAACTAAAGAGGATTCGAAGTGAAAAGTAGTATTAATAAGGATGGAGAAAAAAAAAAGGGTTTTTTTGCCATAATGATTCTTTTTGCTTTATTCCTTTCACTGTCCCTTCTCCTTCCCTGCAAAGTTCTAGTAAAGTCACTGGGATCTTGCCAAGTATTTAGCAAGAAATTGGTTCAATTCTAGTATCTTTTGACAAATCCATCAGTGATCATTCTCTGCAGTCTGTCTTGTCTGCTCAACATCTGGTTCTGCTCAAAGAGTCTACTTGAACTATTTGTGTGTATATATAAATGATGGATTTAGACAATAACCAAAATAATCATAGAGTCCTGCTGTTTTGACACACTAATGTTTTACATTCGCTTTGCATAGGCATAAAGGATTATGTCAGGCACACAGTATGGGACATGAACTGTATCTTTCTTTAACGTGTACTTAAGCTGCCATCTGAGATCATGGTAGTGCTGACTTTTCCGTGGATGGAACAGTTGTGGCTTGCCGGAGTTCAGGGGAGTTTATACCTTATTGCATGAGTGACTGAATCTTCCAGTGCTGCTTTGAGAATGGGTTTTGAGCAGCTGTAGCCCAGTTGGGTTTTGTGGAGGTCCCAGCGGTGAAAGAATGACATTGACCTTAAACCTGGTATCTGTTGGATGCATTTTGAGGTCCTTATCCCAGCTACTCAGGAGCATCTAGCTTGCATCAGCTGATCAGCAGGAGCAATGTGGCTTTTCCTCTGTTCTCCAAGTTGGGCAACTCTGCTTTATGCATATCCCTTCTGCTGAAGGCATAGTTGGGGTCCTTCTCCCTGGTTGCAAGCTTTGTACCCAGGGCAGAGCTGGTTGCTTGTAGACCTCTTGCAGGATAGGCTGTGAACACTTTGGAAGGTCTCCACAGGCAATCCTCTGCTCAGGTGGGCCAGAGACACTTAGCAGCGAAGCAGCAAAGCAACTAATGTTCTCAGTAATGATAAAAATGCAAAAATATTAATGTATGTGAATATATATTTAACAAAGAGAATTAAACCCTATTTTTTCTTCTGTCTTCTACTGTTTCTTCTGTCAATCTGTGTGCCACCAGTCCCACCCAGAGGACTAATACCATCAATGCTGTGATAACTGTTTATACATATTTGTGTAAATGAGGTTGTTTGATCTAGTTGTTTAAGAGGAAATCATTGAAGTGGCCTCTGTACCATGCCATGCTGTTCTGTGTCCAGTGCACCTAGCCTCTGCTGGAACAAGATAAGCTGAGCAGCCCTTTCAAGCTCCCCAGCAGAGCTCTGATGGTCATCTTGGGGGACTTCTTTGGCAGCAGAAGTTTGTGCTTGTCCTGCTGAGCCTTGTCTCACATCCAAGTTTTTCTTTCTACTGCCTTGAAGTAAATTAGCTTCTACTCTCTTTCTCTCTTCCCTCAGAAAAAAAAAAAAGAAGAAAGAAAGGATAACAGCTAGCTTGGGAACAGTTGCATATGTGAATGCAATTTTAAAGTAGAGCTTGTCTGTTTTTCTTCGAGGCTGCAGTTAGTCTGTGCAGTCGTGTTGTCCTGCCTGTTCTTACCAGTCATGTCAGTGCTCCCAACAGCCTCATGAAGTCCATTTCTCTGTCCTATCCTGATGCAGCTGAATCCTAATGCAGTGAATTGGGAAAGTATCTTTTGCTTGCTCTGTTTCTGTCGAATGCTGCTATCAACTTGGTTATTGCTCAGCCATGGTGATATTGCTGCTTGATTTATATGGCCTCTATCCTTCTTGCTCCTCTGCTGCTTGAGTACAGCCATTATAAAAGCCATCTGCAGCTTGTGCCTTTATTTCTTAGGTTTCTAGGCTGGCAGATGGTATGGACAAAAAAAGAGCCTTCCTCTGTCTAAATTAAGCCATAACACATCAACTTCCAATCACATTCTTATTATCACCTCGTGATCGCACTTTCATAAAATCCCCGTTTCTATAGCTAAGCGGGATAGATATTTCTCAGCCTTATGGCTTGTGTCTGGAAGGACTCTGTGCCACCAGCCCTAAAAGAATTTCAAGATATGACACACCTGTCCTTGCTTCCCAATTTCCCATTTGTAGCAGCTCTGCTCAGCCAGCCATTTGTTGCTGCTAAAATAAAACATTGACAAATTCTTGTGTTTGATAGGGACCGGAGGTAGCAACAGCCTGACTGATGTGCTGGTACCTGAACAGGCTGTTCCCTATCTCCTGTGATCTCATTTGGTATGAGTTCGGGTATCATCGTAATTCTGAAATCTCATTTCAGAGGTTTTATCTTGTCACAATAAATAGAAATGTTTTAATTCTGTTTGGTTACGGATTTATTTTTCCTTTTGACCAGCTGGTTTATTATAGTTTCCTCATTTGGCCTAATTAAAGTGCTGTGTACAGCAGCTTGTTAGTTTTAACTATGTCCCTGCATCGCTCCGGGTAGTGCATCTTCACTGATCGCTTTAGCAGCAAGATTGGCCCTGGGCAAATAATTTGTAGCAAATCACTTGACTGACTGAATACCACCTCCTTTTTTGATTTATGAATTGTCTGTGGCAGATTGTTATCCTCTTAAGCTTGTTTCTTACAGTGATTTCCCAGCTAATTCCTGTGAATAATTTCTGGCTGGAGTTGCTCACCCATGGATCCTTGTGACTCTGCATTTGCAGTTCAAGCTGTTCCAACTGGACCTGTAATTTGAATGAGATGCTTTGGTTTCTTGATTTAATCAGTATAACCAGCTTCCACATCAATACTTAACAAAAAGTCCATATTTTCTTGGGAATTCTGGATATTTTAGTCAGACTTTCAGCTTTAGTGAAGACTTGCTTTATCAGATGTGGAAGTTGAACAAAGAAAATAGAAATTAATTACAGGAAATGTCTGATTTAAACCCTGGCTATTTTGTATTATTTCTTTGCATTATATATTGCAATTATATATTGCATTATTTCCTTGGTTCTAGTTCCCAGTCTTCCCATTGACTTCTAAAAGGAGCTGGATTTCTGTGACTCAAAGGGACCACCCCACATCCAAAACTAGGGGAGCAGAGGTGACAGTAATGTATTGATGTAGCAGGGGAAACCTGTGGCCGAAGCTAAACCCTTTACAGCAAATGCTAAAATTTGCCTACAACGACCAGTAACTTCTTGTTTTGCTTGGCTATGAGCAGGCTTGGAGCAGATGAGTTTTGTGGTCTGTTCCCATGAGCTGATGAGGTGCTGGGGGCTCTGTGTTTCTGCACAGTCATGCAGGGTCACGTCCAATTCTGGGTCACTTCCAGGACTTGTATCTCTCCAACTGCCTCTTGTGCCTTCATCAGCTCTGGCAGCTCTGTGCCCTCCAGGTGAGACAGTGTCTTTACTCCCAGAAGGAGGCATTTGCTGTGCAGCAGGGGGTTAAGTTACTTGCATAAATGAAAACAAAGTGCTTAGTTCCCTCTGCAGAGTGCTCTAATGGAAAAATATGCTGGCTATTTTCTGCTCTTCCCTCAAAACTGGTGTGTTTGTAAATTCTAAACAAGTACTGACAGGTGACTAATTTATTTGTGTCAGCTCAGCAACAAAGGCTACCCTTTGCCACCATGTTCATTTGTTATGGCATTGCATTGGCTGACTTTGAGATTCATTTGGGTTTTTAATATATCTCACTGATACATCACTGTAGCTGTTCAGCTGCATTCCTCTTCTTTTCTTCCAAACCTAATTAATTTCTAATTTCTTCATGTTATTTCTTTAATCTTTTACATTGACAGACGTGCATCTACAGATGCGCATTTACAATTTGCTTAAGATGGTGCTGCTATCCTAAAGCTGCAGTTTAAAAGTTCATTAGATTGTTGCTGACTTACACCTATATTTTTACAGCATAAAATGCAAGGAGAAATGGGAGAGGAGAGGAAGAGAGAATTTTATTTCTGTCTTTTTTTTTTTTTTTCTTTTTTTCTGGAAGATGCAATGTGCCATTGCCAAAAATGATCAAGACTAATGTGCCAGCAAACGCATGAGTATGTCAGCTAGTGAGTACCGTCAGAGTTAGTAAGTGCCTGGAGCAGTGACAGCACCAAGTGCTCTCCCAGCCACTCTAGGCTGATGTGAACCCAGCCAGCCCAGGCAGTCCTGTGAGAAGCACACAGCTCAGTGTGGGCAAAACCTACACATCTTCACCTACCTTCTGGGAGACTGGAGCTCTTAGTATTATGGAGGGACACCTGAGAACAGATTCAGCTCAGCTCTGAAAAGTAAAGGGCTGGAAAAGTAAGGGATGGACCTTTGATTTTCCTGTACATAGAATTGTAGAATCATAGAATAGTGAGGGTTGGAAAGGGCCTTAAGATCATCTAGTTCCAAGCCCCCTGCCGTGGGCATGGGCACCTCACACTGCATCTCCTATGTAGCCCACTGATCCTATAATATGAATGAAAATCATTCTCTTGACCTGCTTCCGCTATCACCTAACACTGGGTGTGATACCAGGGGTAGCAGGACTTACCTTCGGCAGCTGATGCTCAGTCTGGGACTGGCTGCAGCATTTGACCAGCTGTAGGGCAGGACAGTAGTTCCTGTGAGTCTTCTCACCACTGTGGGCTGGTAGCAGCCCAAGTGTATGTCAGCCACCCAGAAGAAGCCACTTGTCTTGTTCTTGCTGATGTGAAACAACAGTTGCTCCTCCAGATGGTCTTAGCTTTGCTGGTGAGTGAAGTGACCTGTGCTGAACCTGGTTCAGAGTTTCCAAGCATCCTTTGTGCTTGGAGAGGTAACTCTCTGCCCTGCCTCCTGCTGTCTTTGTAACACGTCATGTGGCCAAAGATGTGTTCATCTTGGGTTTAGTCATTATTGTACTTTGTTGCTGTCTGGTAGGAGCTTACGGTGGTAATGCAGAAAAAGCCATGGACTTGGCAGATGACACTCTGTGCTTGACTTTGTGCTACTTTCAGTATGTTAATGTGAATAAGCATAATAGCAGTCTTGGAGATTATTGGTTGAGATTATTTTCTTGCACACCATTCCTTGGACAGTTCTAGATCCTTTTGTCTTCATGCATCAGTTTAAAGCTGCTGGATCTTTTTATTTATTTGTAACAAAGTTGTTGGGAACTTCCCCTTAATGTTATGAGTACTCACATTGAAAAATATCTTTATAACATGTTTCTAGACCCTTTAACTTCAAAAAAGCATTGAGTAGTTCACTGGTGGCGCCACTGCAATTAACTGTCCTATCTGCATTCCTCTTAGCTGTCAGACACAAGCCCCGTGTTAACCATACATCATTGTTAGACTGACTTCATAGCACTAATTGACACACAATGAAATTCAGAGCAGGAAACAGAGAGGCTTTACCATTCAGTATGAACAGACTGAAAATTAGTGTTACTGCTGTGAAGGTTAACTCGGATTGAAAACTGTTCTGTTCCTGCCATGTAAGCTGAATGCTTCCTTTTTAGGGGGGGGAGGAAATAGCTACGGTTGGCATCTAAAGAGCAGAGGGTATGCAAAGGGAAGGAAAGTACTTTACCCTGCGGAAATCTTGTAGCAGTATCTTACTGCTGTACAGTGAATATGGACATACTAAAGAACATGTGTTGGTTGGATCAGATTAGACCTCTGTGCTACCGTTCCATTTCTTTTGTTCAAAGCAACATGCCTGCTCGGTGTCTACCCAAAAATGTACGAGAGGCTGGATGTGCTAAGTGAGCTATCTTTCGTAATAGTTCAAGTGTGGCATCTCCATAGTGTCTTATTTTATGGAGGACATAATATGTGAAAGCTTACCTGACATAATTTTTTATAAGCTTCAACTGGAATAAATGAGTGCGGGTATTACTTGGTCCTTGGTAGGTCAAAAAGGCTCTTCTGAAATAGGGTGGAGATATCAGAAGTAGTGACTGGGATTGCATATTAATGTCAGCCTTAATCAAAAGTGATCATTTGAACTTCCTAGGCAACTGGAAGGCACCTAGGCAACTCCTGAACTGAGAGGTCTTAAGAAAACCCTGAGTTTTATGTGCATGCATGGAAGGGAACAAGCCAGTCCTAGCTTAGTGAGCTGGAAGTCTGGGACATCTGAAGTCAAATCGGGATAGGACTGAATGCTCAAATGTATATAGACACACAGCTTACTTCTGTTTCTTACCTTTAAGCCACAGATTTGTATGAATTAAATTAAAAGTTATGGAGCAAGTCTTGCCTTTCAGAAATTCATCTAAAGACCTCCAGTTTTTGGCAAGTTTTTGTGTTAAGAGTTTACTACAAACACTAGAAGTATCTATTTAAATAGCTGAGTTCACTGAAAATACTAAATTTTGGTCCAAAATGAACAGGTACTGAACATTTGCTGCTGAAAGCAGAACACAGCAGAATCATCACCTGCATTATGCAGAATTTCTCATGTGATAATATAGAATAGTTTGGGTTGAAAGAGACCTTCAAAGGTCATCTGGTCCAACCCTTGCAGTTCTTTCATTCCTCCTGCTCCTGAAGCACTGCCGGTGGACACTTTGGAAGAGATGTGCTAAACAGAGATGTCCAAGTATGCTGTGTTTTCCATTTCACCTGTGGCTGCCTCTTCTCCAAAGGACCTCCTTCCTCCAAGCACTGCCACTCAGGTATACCAGTGTCCATATCATCTTGTCCTCACAGCCAGGCTATGCAAACAAACCAATAGTCCAGGACACTCATCTGGATGTAGCATCAGAAACAGGTTTGTTTTTTTTTTTAATTGAATCAGAGGTCTGTCTGGCCTCCAGATCTACAAGAGAATTATAACCTAACATGGCAATCTTTCCCGTGATTATAATATTACAGTTCTTTAAACTCAAGTTTTACCCTTAAAAGTCTATAAAAGTCCAAAACCATAAAGGGTTAGCAATACATATAAGAGCCAAAAAAACATTTATTCTTTGACAGACAAGCTTATTAGAACAAGTTCATATATATCAAATATATGTTTCTTACCAGTTATTGTAGTGACGGCCTATCCAAACCAAATGCACTGCCCATGTTTCAGCCACAGGGTGAATTTCCATATGGCATGAGGTGCCGTTTTTGATGACACACACACACAAAGAGCCAGTAAAACCTGATAATATATTGCTTATTAGAATGCACGAAGATGCCGGAGGGTGTCCAGACATGCTTTTTTTGCTTACAGGGATGTTCAGATAGAGCTTTAGAAAAGCTGAGTGGACAGTTCACTAATGACAATGTACTGTATGAGCTTATGAAAGCCAGGAAGCGCTGTGCAAATGGTTCATTAATTTCACTATAAATGAACCATAGAATAGAAAACTGACTATTGGTGACCAGAATAATTTGACTAGGAGAAACACTCATACAAAAAGCCCTTTTCACCTTCTATGAGAAAGGTATGTGCTTTAGAAAGATCAGCATAAATGCTGCCTCACCCCATGAACCTTTAGCTTTTTTTTCTGCAGGCTCCTTGTTCATCTGTTGGCTGATGAAATGTAGCAAGAG
>JAVHNF010055031.1:0-10116 GCA_034783455.1 Micropsitta finschii
CCTTGTCTGAGCCACACATCCCAGTACAATACAGCCCTTCAAAAGGCTCAGCTAACATTCATTCCACCACAGCAGCACGCTATAGCAAGCAGACAGTTGTGACACATTGGCAGGGCAAAGGAGGAGCCCGGAGGAACACAGGATTGAT
Source organism: Micropsitta finschii (assembly GCA_034783455.1). Taxonomy (NCBI): domain Eukaryota; kingdom Metazoa; phylum Chordata; class Aves; order Psittaciformes; family Psittacidae; genus Micropsitta; species Micropsitta finschii. The sequence goes on from JAVHNF010055031.1 coordinate 149, forward strand.
GAACAACCATGACACTGACAAAGAAGAAAGAAATGCACCTTATTATGGCCTGTCTGTAGCTGTTGCTAAAGTTGAGTTCAAAGTTATTTTTCAACCTCCAGTCTGATTTCAATTTCAACAACCAAATTCCTGCAAAAGAAGCTGATCTTCTGAAAGTCATATTCCACTTTCCATCTCAGGTTAAAGCTTCTTAGGGATGTTTGATTGAAATAGGAAAAGGAATTTTTCTTAAAAAGTGCTTAACTTTTCCCTTTTTCTGCTACTATTTTTTAAAAAACTTAAAAAATGGCTTGGTCTGTCAGTTGCAAATGTCTTATTTTGTTGGCTTTATGGACAAAACTGTTTTGTATAGGGTATGCTTGTGTCTCTAGATAATCTGTGGTGATGCAGGTATAAATATAGAATAAAGATATTTTTATATATGTATATATATATATATGTATGTATATATATATATATATATATATGTATATATATATATATATATATATAAAAAATACAGGAATGACCTGTGCACGCTCTTTATGGTAGAACTAATAAAAGGAGACAGTGGGAATCTGAATTAAAACACTCTCTGAAAAGAAGAGGAAAGTTGGAGTTAGCCTAGCCATGTTTATGTTGAAGACAAGGAAGGAGGGAATAAGAAAAGAGGAGCATCTCATGAATTAGGACACTGGATATAAGTAAAAAGCTGATTTTTGGTGGAGATCTGAAGTTTAACCACCTCTCTGTGGATATTTGACCTTGTTGGTTCAGGCTGCAAAAAGTCTTAACTCACTGTATTCAACTGTGACCAGGACAGATATGGGAATGGCTTGATATGGTGGAGGTCTTATGTGGGATTTAATTTTCTGTGAGGTGTTCTACTGTTCAGTTGTTGCCAAACATTTGGTCATACTTTGTCCATGCAAGGTCTACATCTACTTGGTTTCAGCGTTAACTTGACACTGTCTTGTAAAAGAGGTTGGTGGCTGCAGACCTCAAATAGGGCTGGAGCAGAGCAGAAAATAGAAAGGGCACTGCAGGAAAGGGATGGCAGGAGTAAGGGTTACCCTTTAGCTTTTCCAGGTGAACAGAGAATGAGAAGAACACGCACCAGGCTGGTGAGTACATCCAATTACCTGACTCCTCAACTGAGCAAGTGGATCTTGCTGGTTCTTCTATAAGCCTGATGCACTTGCATTTGCGTTTGTGTTTAACTGAGGCTCCTTTTGTGCTGTCACTTGCTGGCTTAAAAAGCTCTCTGCTTTTTTTTTTTTTTTTAGGAGAAATGACTCACTCTTGTTTGTAGGGGCAATAATATTTAGGGCTGTATTTAATAGCTTATCTTGGCTATTAAACGTTTATGGCTGTTCTTTATTGTCTGTGAAGCAAGGGAGTAAAGGAGATGAAGTAGAAAAGAGATACTGGAAGACCTTGGGGATGCTGAGGATGTGATATATGAAACAATTTGTAACAGCATGCTTTAAATATATCAGAGCATTTCTCAGCAGACTGAGCGAAGGGCGATGGTCAGAGAACATGGACTGAACCCACTTAATTTTGAGCTTGACATTTGGATGTGGAGAATCCTCCTTAAATTTAAAATCCAGTGGAGTTCCCTAACTTTTCATATGAGAAATCTTATTTTTCTGATGAAAGTATTTCAGTTTGGGAGCTGTATGTTCTGAACATTTTGGGGTTCCTTAATTATAAATTTTCATGTGTTTCATTTTGAAGCAAAGGAAAAGATCTACCTTGTTCATCCCTTTTGCTCGCTTCACCTCGTGCTCTCTGTTTGTTCCTGGTAAGGGGCAAAGAAAAGGAACGTTGCACAGCCCTGGTGAAGGGAACAAAAAGGAAGGGGCATTTTACAGTTACATTCTGGGAATGGAGACGCTTATTCTAAAGGACAACTAAGTTAAGAAAATAATGAGATTTTAAACGTGCTGAAAATGACTGACATGTTGAAGTCCTTGAGGTGCTATGCAATTTTTTAGAATTATATAACCCGAGGAAGTAAACATTAAAAAAAAAATATCTTTGGAAGCAGCTCAGAGCACTGCAAAAAGCTTGTAAAGAATTGGCAAGCTTCAGGGAGAGTGAGAAAGAAATAATGCAGTTCAAAATGGTTTAAAAAGCAAATACATTTTGCAAGTCTTAAGCTGGCTCTGTTTTATCTGTGGAAGCAGTAGAATGCTGCACAACTGCAGAAAACCTGAATATTATTATCACAAGGGATTGGGTTGCTAAATGCTGTTCAGAGACATTGCTCTCATGTCTGTGACTGGCTAGTGTCACCTTCAGACTGAGGACGTGATATTCTTCGTGTCTGATGCGCTTTGGTATTAAATTCCTGGTTTTGAAGATATGTCTTAAGTAGCAACATACTTTCTTAAGTAGTAGCGTATGTCTGGTTTTAAGATCCAACTACAATTCATGCAGGCATACATGCTGGCGCAGCACAGTGGTAACAGTCTTGCAAAATGTTTTATTTTAGTATCAGAATTAGATTAGGCACAAAGCAATTTTATACAACTGTTTTTACATTTATGATTGATTGAAGTTTGAGATATTTGTCTTTTTCCTTCTCTTCCCTTGCTTGTTTCTACTGAAGGTGATAATTTTTCTGTTTTATTTTCATGACTGACAGGGCAGCGCTAATGCTAAGGCAGGCATATCTCTCTTGAGCTCCAGTGGAATAAGCCTCGAGGCTCAGCTAGAAGAATGTAGTCTGGTAGGCTGCCAACACCAGAGGATGTCTTTAACAACCAACAGCAGAATTGCAAGACATGAGACAGTGTAGCCCATGACAGGCCAAAGATAGCTGTAGTTGCATGGCCTGTGTGGTTCCCTTAGCCTCAAGTTATAAAGTAAGTTGAGGAGAGGTGATCATCACCATTACAGATGTTCTTGGACCAGCCTGGGTAAGAGCTTCTCATCATGTTACAGCACCGGGTAGCCGCAGCTACAGCACCAGGGTTTTCAGCCACAGATGAGAACACCACTGATTTTCTACCTGAAAAAGCACGTGAAATGGCTTAGGAAATGCTGTAATGGAAATTAAGATGGGGGACTTCAAAAAAGCAGCCAAACAGTTTTTGACCAGTGGATACGGATATCAAAGCTTTCTGAAAGACTTCAGTATCAAACAGCTAAAACAGAACCAAGTAACAGCACTCAAGGAGGACTGAAATTACTGTGAGAAGGGAGCGAAATGACAAAGCCTTGAAGTCTTCCGCTGATTACTTGGGAGAGGGAGGGAATCAAACAAGGACAGGGGTACTTACATATTCAACAAAACAGTTTGAAATCCTATTACCTTTTCATGTGTAGATATTCATGTTAACATATACTGTGCTGAAAGATTCATAAGAAGACATTTATATATAAAATACAGACTTAAAAGCAGGATTTATCCCTCTGCATAATGTTTTCTTGTGGATACAGGGCTGTACTTCAAAAGGGACTGCTACACAAAGGAATCACTGTTAACTTCCAACTTCTGCATTAAAAGTATTTAGTGTACCAATTCAAAAATGTCCACAATTCAGCCACAATCGGAAGCCACGTTGGGTTCTTTTGCAAACAATTCAGGAAAAGATGGTGGCTGTGTAACTCAAAGGGATGACCCCAACACCTGCTTTATTGCACCCTGCTCATCCTGCATCTCAATCCCTACCATACCTATTAAAACTGATAGGTACAGGTTCTGACTTCCTGAGAGCAGAGATCTGTTTTCCCCTTGCATACATTGGTTCTTTCGGAGTGGTCTCCTCAGCTCTCCAAGGGCATGTCAGCTCTTTGCTCCTGCTGTTCATATCTCTCCTTAAGTCTCAGAGGGACTTCAGCAAAAGCAGGATCTATTTTAAACTGCTTTTGGAAAGACCTGAACCTGCATTTCCAGAGCAATAAAAAGGTAGGACAGAATTTTCTCTGTAGGTATAGCAGACAGGCAGAGCTCCTTTTTGACTAATTATTTTAATGTTGCTGTGGTTTTGTTGTAGTATTAATTATGCAGTAGGGTGCCCACAGCTTTGCATAAGCATATTTTTGAATGATTTAGAACAAAATAAAAGGGAAACAGCAGTTACTCAGCATTTCTGCAAACTGTGCAACTCAAGACTTTAGCACCAAGAGCAGAACATGCTAAACAACAAATAATGTAGTCACCGGGACCTTGAAAGATGAAGCACAGGTCAGTTCTACAGCTGATTGTCCTTTCGTAGTGGTGCACATGCTCAAGGACAGAAGCACTGTAGTGTGACATTGTGGATTCAGCTGGTTAGTTTCTTAAACCCCAAAACCCTAATCCAAACCATTGTGCAAGTGGGGAAAATGTTAAATTAATCAATATCTTTCTATTCCATTTTTTAAGTTTCTGTTCATAATAGCCCAAAGTGAAAGACCAAAGGAGAAATAAAGCTCTCAGATTCCTATATGATTTCAGCTTAGTCCTTGGTCAAGTCAGTAGCAGCTGGGTCAGATATTACAAACTAATACAACAAATATTTGATGAGATGGTTTTCCAGCCACCATGGAGTGCTCTTCCATCCTGCTCTCGCATCCATCCTAGCCTCCGGCCCTTGTGCACAGCTTCTAAACCATCCCCTTTCATGCTGTTGATGGAAGCAGCGTGGAGTAGCAGGTTTTAAGAGAGTTCCCTTAAGGCTAATGAGGAAATGCTGAAACAAACCAGGGTGCAGTCACAGCTGTGTGACTCTCCGAAAGAAAGCATCTAGAAACAGATTTCATAAACAAGGGGATTGCGGCTGTCAGTAGGGGCTTAATGCCCATAATCGGGATCAGACACCACAATGCGAACCATGGCATTCACCATAGCAGTTACTATGCTTTTACTGTCCTTTTTCCAGCAACTTCAGCTGACTCAGGAATACAAATGGCTGACATCCCTCCCGGGAGTGCTCACGCACATAGCACGCTCCTTTACACGCGCACACAAAAGCAACACCGTGAACATGGAAAGGAGTTTGAAACAACAAGTGTATGTCAAAGAACCTAAAAAAGGTTCCCTGCTTTAACCACCTCCCTGGTTTTTCAAACACTCGCATTGAGTGCTACACTGAATAAAAGCAGCTGAACAAACAGTCTTGGGATTACTGGAAAAAATACAGCGGTGAAATTTTGCAGGATTTTAGCCCACTACAAAGACCCACAGTTTTTGGTCCAATCTGAAAGACAAATTGTTTCAATGAGGGAGGATTTCCCCTCTTTCCAGAAAAAAAAACAACAACTTACTGTGCATGTGAGGCACATCGAAAATAACCAGAAGCACCACAGGAGTTGTTCTGCATAGATACCCACCTCAGACACTGCAAAAGTAACCCTGCCATTTGAAATGTGGGATAAAAAGATGATGGAAAAGTTTGAAGTACCACTTTCTGAAGCTTACAAAATTACTACTGTTACAAGAAAATACATAGAAACAAAACCAGCTGAATTTATCTAAAACTTTATAGTTAAAAATAAAAAATAAAAAAAATAAAAAATCAACTGAAGTGAATTTTTCTGCACAAAGAATATGAAAAGGTCATCCAGAAAAGTAACTTCAGCTGCAAAGTGAGAGACTTCAGCATGCACCAATACAAGCAAACAAACGCTGGTAGCATTAAAAATAGTACTATTAATAACACTGTCTTGCATATACAAGGAAAACAGATATATTTTGCTATCTCCTAGCCTCAAACAGATTATAACCTTGATACCCAAACTGAACTTCAGCACATTCACTGCTGAAATCCTTTTGGAATCAGTAACTGTGGAAAAAATACTCCAGGTTTTGTCCTTTCCCTCCCCCTGTCCTCCAGTGAAATATTTTTACAGTTTCTTTAGTCAAGTAGATTTCCTTTGTCATTGTTGTCCCTTCTTCTATTTCATTATCCCATGCTAGCCTCACGACCAGTTTTCCATCTTTCATCAACCACCCAATTAGCACTCTCACAGCTAAACAGGAGTTATGTGGAAGAGAGCTAGAGGTTACAGCACACAATAAACTAGATACGCATCAACAATATTGCACTCTTGCAAAAAAAGCAGTGTTGTTCTGGAACAGATAGACAGCAACAGAGATTGTGAAGAAAGCCTTCTGGTGTACTCACCATTACTGGGATGCTAGCAGGAGCATTTTGGTCAAGTTTCACTGCTGCACTCCATGAAACAAATGTGGACAAATCAGGAGATATTCAGAAGAGTAGAAAAAGGATGGATCATGGATCTAATCTAAACAAAAGCAAACTGAAGGGAGACAAGGTAACAGTCTCCAGTTGTTCAGAAAGATGATGCTAAGAGGAAAGAAACTTATTTTCAAATTACAAGAAGAAATACTTTACTGCAACAGTCAGAAAAGCTTTCTGACAGAAAAGCACTTGAATAGAATATATGAGAGATATATACATATACATCATACATATGTATTATATGTATCTTTTCAGTAGGATTAGAACATATATCTATATACAAAGATGGTTAGCTGCATCAGAAATGACCACGACTTTGCCAATCCCATCTTCAGATAAGTAGGTTAGATCATTTCTTAGGGACCCAGCTCACCCTGTGATTCTGCACACAGGCAAACCTTCTCACCCTTTTCCCAACACCAAGTGTCCACTGCAACCTGTGAGAGGAGCAGTCCCTTTATTTTAAAATACAGAAAGAAAAGAGGCTGTCCCTGATAAACCTGGGCAAAGGTCAGGTACAGCTTGTCCCTCAACAGCAGGTCTAAGGCAGAATGATAAAAGATGACACAGCCATACGGAGTACTGCAAGTCACCTGAACTGCATAAAAAACCCCAACCCCAAAGTCCATGGAATCAGCCACAGATTAAATAAAAGCAGGGGATTGCAGTTAGATGCAAAGAGGTCTACAAATAAGAAAGGGCAAAAAACTGCTGAACATCACCTTTCATTTCTATATACTGTGCCAGTGATACATATTTGAAGACATCAGCTTCCCTGCACTCTGCTTCTACATAAAACACATACATTTTCTGTTCTCCACTAGCTGTTCTTCTCCACTGTCACTCCTAATTTCTCTACGTTTGGGCTGCTGTTGGGGTTGGAGGACCCTTGGACTGATCTGGATGCAGACCACTGCACATGAACCACTGTGTCCTATGGACCCTCCGACACACTCATCATGACTTCCATCACACAGCTTGCAAGAGGAGTCTACGGCATCTCCAAGCCAGGGAGATGTCAATGATCCTGGTAAAATAGCTCTAGACTTCTGATGAAAATTTAGGGGACTGCAGTCCTGGTGAAGAACTTGGCCACAGAGATACATGTTCCTTTGGCTTTCCTTTTACCGGCAACATGGAAGGTGGCAATGTTTTAAGGACTGAAGCTCCCAGAGAAAACAATTCAGGCAGAGCAGCACACCTCAGTAATTAGATTACTAACACACACTTCCCTTAGCAAAGCCTTGTCCACAGCACATGCATAACGAAGTTCTAAGTTTCAGCAGCTTGTCTTGGAGTTACATCTCATGCAAAGCCACTGCTGAGTTTGCCTAGGGCAGCTTCCGACAGTTTATCAGGAACACTACAAAGGCATGTAGTTTTTGCTGTACAGCCAGGATCAAGGGTGCTTAACTAAAACCAGTTTATTCCCTTTTGTTGCTCCACATAGGTGCATTAGGATTGTTGTAACACTGGGCTTTGTTTGATGGAAAGTTTCTATATGTATATGTATCTCACACATATGCTCCAAACTCCAAGGAAAATGAACAGTTAAGCTGTGGTTATACCTTTATTTGTATTGGTCACAGCAATCCTCCTTTTCTCTGAAGTGGCCAAAACCTTATGCAAGGGTATGGCACATACAGGCTTTGGCTTCATGAGCCACACCTGACAGGCTACAGCTGAATTGAGCAAGGTCTGTATGGGACAAGCCACATGGGATGTCATGCTGCACTCCTTCGGAAAGTATCTCGGAGCCATGCCTCAACTCATTTCGAAATGAAAAAGGCCACTTCTTCCTGGTTTGTACGAAGGTTACCAGAAAACCACAGAGAGTTCCCGTAGCAGTTAACTAACAGATATTCTTACGGGAATAACAATAACAAAACAAAGTTAGATACACATGTATATACAAAGCTGTCTTCTTAAACACAAAATAGCTAAACTATGGCAGAAGGGTAGACATTCTGGAACAGCTGCTTTGCTGTAGCAAAATGGAAGGCAATATGGAAGTTACCTCCTGATTCCTAAATACAAAGTGCACTAATATTAAAGAAATAACGAAAACCTAATGAGCAAAATGAAGAATTAAAAAAACCCCAACCAAGCCCAAACCAAACACCACCAAATAAAACACCACCAAAACTACAGGTGCAGTTCAGACCAGAAGTGCTGCCCATCTAACAATTCCCACTGATCTTAGCAGAACTAAGTGTATTTATACAGGCACCTAAAAGTTAATTTCTAAAAACAAGACCTTAAATTCTGCTTTTGAAGATGCGAGCCAGTCTGCTTAGTTACACAACATAACTGAGATGCTTCTACTCAGAGCATTAGACAGTCATAAAAGATGCTAGTAAGTCTTTTAACTACACCATAAACCTTGAGAGAGTTTGATAATTTCTTAAGGGATTTGACAGAGGAAGCAAAAGGTTACAGAAATCTCAGCTTTTCTTCTTAAGTGCCTAACCTTCTCAGCAGTGCAATCATGTGGAAGAAGCCAATGTGAAGCACCAAATGAAAAAAGGCAAGTAAATACATTTCGAATTCCTTTTTAATTTAAAAGAAAATCTAAGCGTTTAAGCCAACTTCAGAAAGCTCTGGCTCAAGACTGAACACCCAAGGTTAAGAACACTATTAAGCAGCAGCAATTTGTAATCAAACCTCTAATTTTGTGCTGTGCTCAAGCTAGCAGTTACAGGTTGAATTAGCTCCTGAATTCAGTGCTACCCAAGATGGGCACCACTGACAGTCTGCCATTAAGGACTAGTGAAAAACTAGCACTATCCTAGCACGCTCCTCCCCAGCTGCGGTCTGCTCCCCCCATGTGCCTGAGAACATTCATCGGCTATGGTAACTGACTAGTTGTAAGGCAGGGTTTTTCTCCAAACACTGCAGTCCTTTACTGAGCTGCTTAAGCATCACATCCCATCACTTGCACACAACTGCACATGGTAGAGGGCCTGAAAGTTTTTATTTTAGGAACAGAGATGCTGCTGACTACAGAATGACTTCTTAACAGTGCTGCTTTAGATGGACACTACCAGCTTTACTTCTTTAGGATGCAACTTCAAAGGATGAAACTACTGCTCATGGAACAACAGTAATGGTGTTTCTGCATTATAGCCATGTTCTGCCCTACCAGGGAAAACAAATATGTACCAAAGAACCAAGTTCTATCCACAGAGTTCCAGTAACTCAAATCCAACAGGAAGAAGCATGCTCAAGAAAAACTCAGATTGGGATTCTGTCCTCCCCCTTTTCTCGTATATGAAATATACAGCAATATTCCTGCTTTAGTAGCTCTGATATTCGTTTTCTATTAGGCATTATGAAACTTACTTTAGCAAATATGTTTTGTGGGTTGTCATCCATAGCTTGTTAACCACTATATTCATTTAGGCACTACACATATGCTTTTTCAAATATAGACATAAGGGGAAGTAAAAATCATGCCAGAGAGCACTGGGTAGTTCCCAGGAAAGATGACATCTAGAATTTGGCAGCTTTCAGACATAGGAAGAGTACAAACATAGTCAGAGTCAAAATTTTAGAGTAATTTCTGTAGGCTGTTTCTTTTGTCTTGGTGATCTCAACTTTCATAGTTGTAGCTTAAACGGGCTTTATTTTTTAATACAAAATACATAGCATAGTTTTCTTAGGTACAGCATTATTATATGAGAAAACACATTTGCAACACACTTTCCCACAAATTCTGAGGAATTACAGACCAGTCAGTCTCACCTCTGTGCCTGGCAAAATCTTGGAGCAGATTCTCCTGGAAGGCATGCT
>JAVHNF010055034.1:2187-16626 GCA_034783455.1 Micropsitta finschii
TGGCAGGGGGGTTGGAACTAGATGATCTTAAGGTCCTTTCCAACCCTAACTATTCTATGATTCTATTAACAACCATCCTTTTCTAGCATAACCATCTACCTCTGTAATAATGCTCAGTACTTTACCAGGCATATAAGTGACTGTATTCAGCTAATGCCTGAGAAGAGACCCATCTAACTATAGCTTGTCCAGTGTGAGGCTCCCCTGATGAGGGTGGGTTAGGCTCTCACCTGGCAGAAACCCCAAAAGCTCCAGTGACTGAACAGAACCAAGGCATCTCATGCCATGGGAGGTCCTGGCAGTGCAGTGCTGCCCACCCCACCTCTCACACTGGAGCCTCTCCTGTCTCAAGTATTCAAGGCCAGGTTGGACAGGGCTTTGAGCAACCTGTGAGCTAGTGGAAGGTGTCCCTGCCCATGGCAGGGTTGCTAGAACTAGATGACTGCTAAGACTTCCAACCCAACCCGTTCTATGATTCCGTGATTCCTTTGGCTGCATGCCACAGAGAGCAAAGCTGTGCTTCAGAGCCTTTACTCACTGCTAGGAGAGAGGAAGTCCCTTCTGATAATTGACAGTTACTGCAGTATTAGTTTCTTATATTTAACTTTAAACCCTTCAGAAATGATTCCAGTGTTCTCTGCTGTAACAGAGCTGATTTTACTGGGGTAAGGAGCAGCTGGCTGTACTCATTTCTGCATAAAACACTTCTCTGAGTATCTCTGGATTTTCAAACAGTGTTTCTGTGTCATTTTTCATCGATATGATAAGGGCTTCATCTTCTCCCTGGCACATCGCCCCATTGCTCTGGCTAGAAAAACACTGTACTGCATTCTGCATTTTAAATGAGTCTTACAAGTTATTCATTCTGCTAATGTGGCTTTGATTTAATTTTAATGTCTAAGCATTGATATATCTCAACTCTGATCATTCTGGAGCAAAACACTTGCTTGTCTGGATTATTTGATTCCTTTTTGGCTTGCAGCACATTGATAAGAAAGGGATTACATTTGGACAGTATGTGATTTGCCTTGTTTACATCAGGCATAAAACTCTACGGGGATTTTGTTCCCTGTTGCAAGCTGTACAATTGCTATTTGGACAAAACTACTAGAAAGATTTACTGTAATGAAGGTTTTGGAAATAAACGGGGAAGGCTTTGTACAGCTCTGCTAACACAACAGCCTTTGGATTTTAAGGTGCCGAAACTGACTGCTAGCTTGAAAACCAGAGCGATGCTCTGCTCCCAGTTACCTGCAGGTCTGGCAGGAAGGTTCCTTTACTCACACTGCTCCTACTGCTGTGATTTGCTGAGCAAGCTCAGGTTTTGATGAAACGTTAAGCTCCTCATGCTCTGCACTTCTGTGGCATTGAGCAGGGAAACACAAACAACCTCACCAGCCTGTTTCACTTCCTGCTTCTCACATGCTGGCTGCGGTATTTGCACAGCATACGCAGGGGTAAAAGTTTCAGTCCAGAGCAAAACAATGAATACTGCATCTTATTTTCACAAACTTAAATTAGATAAAACTGACATTGGTTTGGGGCAGGTTACAGGAAACGCTGTCCTATCTTCTTTAGCTTTCAGAAACAGATTTAATTTGCCTGAAGCTGAGCTGGCAGTGAAGAAAAGACTGTCATGATCTGGGAGGCTGACTGACTGACTGACATTTTTCTTCATTTAGATGAAATCAAAGGATGCGTTTTCCTTTACTTTTCAGTCTTGTGGGCTTCACTCTGGATGCTTTACTGGAAAAGCTGTCAGCTGTGAACCTCACATGATACGAGTCCACCCTTCCTGTGGGGAAGTTATTCAGAGCTGTAAAAGGAAGCCAGCAAGGCCCGAACCCTCTGGTGGCTTTTCTTGATGACTTACATAATTAAAAGCCATTATGAATGGAAAAACTAAGTGTTTCAAAGCTGCAGATGTATAAGGGCTTAATTCACACCCCACCCAGTGAGGATGGGTTCATCACCTCTTGAACCAGGGTGGGAAGAGGGAGTTATCTCTGAGATAAACTGGCAGCTTCCCCTCTCTCTGTCAGGATGCATTTACTTACCATGATTAAACTCTCATTGCTACCTTCTCCCATGCATGCAAAAGGAGGGGAGCAGATGACCTTTTCAGCTTGCTCCTCAGTCACACAGAGATGCTTTATTCACTAAAAATGGTTGCTGCAGAGCAAAATGCTTTACACTGCACTACACCCCTTGTAAGTAATACAGTTCTTTCCAACATGGGGCATTTTCCCTTTCAAGACACTTGTTCACAGCCTCAAATCCTGCAGGAACTTCTAAGGTTCATTTGGCACAAACTGAAACCAGTGAAAGGAGGATGCTGCCAGAACACACAACATGATTAGGCCTAAATGCTTGCTGACTCCCTGCTGGTGTTCCCAAAGTGCCTGCACTCTCCACAGAGCATCCTTTTTCCCCCTCTTCAGAGCCAAACTGGTTACCTTCATAGCTGTCTGATCTGCCTTTCTCACACTGCTCTGTTACACCATTCTGGCAGGAGTTTCTCCCTTCCAGACCTAGCACTAAGACTCCATCCTAACACTACTGAACTTTTCCACGCTGAAAGCACTACATGCTTATTTGAAGAGGTAAAACACTTCTTATCGCTCTTATGTAGGTGCACAAACCCACACACAAGGATTTGCCCCTGGGACACCCAGGAGACAAAAGGCAGGATGAGACCTGCACCTCCCCAGTGGCACAGTCTCCAGCAGCAGGACTGGGGTCAGGCAGTGCCTGTCTTCACAGCACCCACCTGTCCTTGACTCTGAGGATCAGCTGGTGGAACCGGTCCACATGCTCGAAGCTGGCTTTGTCCGTCACTGAGTAGACTATAAGAAAACCATCTCCAGTCCTCATGTACTGCTCTCGCATTGCGCTGAACTCCTCTTGGCCTGCAGTATCCAGAACTAGGATAGAAGAAACAAACGGTTTCAGGTACTGTGAGGTCCTGCAGCTGCTGTCACTGCTATGTGTCTCACATGGCTTTTCTGACTCCCACTGGGCTTGGTCCTCTCAAAGGCTGCAAAACTTGGTGATAACAAATTGGATGGACAAGGTGGTTTCTCATTACAAAACAAAAACCACTGCCAGATCCCACTCATCAATGTTTGCCTATGCTGGGAGCGGATGGAGGGGAAGAAGACTACTACCTGGATTTTACTTTCCTTTTCCAATACAAAATACTGACCACTGAACCTGGGGAACTACTCCTCTGGCAAGATATGGCTCAAAGTTATTCACAGCCCTCCATTATTCACTTTCCCAGCTTTCTCTGCTCCCCTCACGGAAAAACCCAAGACTAGAAGAGTAAGTAAATGCCAGTTTAAATGTCAGGAACAATCTACAAGCTTCATGGTGAAGCAGAGCTGGGAGACAACCCAGAATAATAGCTACAAGCGTTTTCCTTTTCTAGGTACCTGGATATTACTTCTACACTATTACGTGCTTTCAGAGCAAGACAGTGCAGCCTTGAGAAGGAGGGCTGAACAAGAGGATGGACAAGAGGAGTTCATTAGTTTAGGCTATGCCAGTACAAACATGGTATAAGCTCAAAGTGCATCAGTTGCTCAGAAATAACATTCCTAATGCATCACTGTATCCTAGAGACAAACACAAGACCTTCATAACAACTGGGAACATTTTCACACTCCAGTCAACTGGGCTGGGTGGGAAAACTGTTTCCACCTCCACTGTGGAGCCACGTCGTAAGCATCTGCTGCCCACAAGTGATGGGGAAAGCCCAGGGCACTGGTGGATGGAGACTGTGGCAGGAGCATACTGCTGACAGAGCAGCAAAGCTTGATACAGGTTTTTCTAGTCTGAGCAGGCCCACAGTCCCAGCAAGATGCTCCTGGTTAAGTACTCAGCCTATGCCAATTTCCAGATGGGCCAGGATAAAGCCCACTTTACTGCTGGTGTTACTTGCTGAACCAGCATGGGTGGCCACAGGTGGACATGCTGCATGTCACAGTGCACCCCACAAGCCAGCTCACACACTTTCACTATATGTCTGCAGGAAAAGCAGCTATGCTGACGGACCTAGAGACCTTACTTGGTGATAGCAGGCCCTTAAAGCCTTCAACTTTATTTGTCTGCCTTAACTGGTCTTGAATGTCTGTTTCCATGAGCCCTTAAAGTGAAAATTGCTTCTAGAGTCTTCCAGAGACCCTGAGATTTAGGCTCGTTTGCCAAATAACTGGAGCTTGCTGGGAAGTCATGAGTGTCTCTTCACAGCTTTTTATCGTCTCATCGTGCTTCTCCCCTCTAAATCTAGGAAACAAGGCCCTCAGAGCTCCTCAAAGGCATCCAGGCTATTCTTATGGACTATACAAAAAAAAAAAGAAAAAGAGCAGCCCAAAGACACTCCATGTGCTGGTGAATTTCTATGCCCTGGGCAGAATTGCTACCATGGAATAAGGCCAGGAGAGCGTGGCTAGGACAGAAGAGGAAATCCTTCCTACACACCCAACCCTTAATGAGAGGCTGGGTTGCCCTCGGCTGACTCCTGCATCATCTAGACGTGATGTTGGGGCAGGGCTGAGAGCTGACAACCGACACACACACCCTACTTGTGGTGGAGTAGGACAGCTTCCCCCAGGAGGCTGGGCTCTCCTGCTCTACCTTCCCCCAAGACACGGTAGGTACCCAAGCACCAGCTGTGGGCAGGAAGGTGGAGATGGATGTGCCACATCCTGCATGATAATTTGCTTAGAGACTTCCCCGTGCTCTGGCATGTTTGCAAACCTCAAAGGAAACATATGAGGAGCATCCAGCTCTGCTTTTGCACCCACCCACTCATCCCCAAGCTGATGCCCCTCCAAAGCTTTGCATCCCCTGTGAGAGGGCAGGGGACAAGTCCTGGGGGAAAGCTGTGGGGATACCCAAGAGACAGAATGGGGCTGTGCTCCTACCACTCCTACCTCGCCTGGATCTTGGCCATGGCATCATGCTAAACACAGGCAGAGCTGCAGTGTCAGCAGCTGCTATTTAAAGGGAATTCACTTGCAGCATTTGTAGAAAGGCGAGCAAGTCCAGGCAGCATTTAAAATGGCATGTTGAAAATGCAAGTAAAAGACATGCAGCAGTGAATGTTAAGGTTAACCTCAGATGGGCTATTCACACAAAGTTAAGCATCACATATATGGCCAGAGAAGTCTTTGTTTTAACTTGAAATCTGCTCTTCATAAAGACAATCACATATCCTAACACTTCTGTGCTACATGAATTGGAAATGGAGAAGGCAGTGTGATCTGGATCCTTTGGAGGCAGGATGGGACTACAAGGCAGGATACAAGTGGCTTTGCTTCTGGAATAATTCTGTGGCATAAAAGCTTCAAGAAGACACTTACAGAAATGGGAAAGTAGCGAGGAGAAACCTTGGGAAGGTGAAACTAGGAAGGTGATTCAACTGGGTTCCCAAAGGGGTGAGGATATTTACAGTGCTAGCCAGCAATCCCCTTGTTTTAAAATTCCCATTTCTGCAGACAGGATGCCAGAAGACACAGAAATAATAATGAACAGAGAAGTACTATGAGCTCTCTCTTCCCCTGGTACACTTTAAAACAGCAGTTGCCTCTTCCTGGCAGTTGCCCCACTGGCAGCCCATAAAAGCCAGTGCGGAAACAAGACTGGACCAGAGCACAGCGGGCTTCCCCCACCTCATTCTTCCAAGAACTGAAATCAGATTCATAGGCTGCACAGCTCATGATCAGGGACTTCCAGCAGCAAACTTGGTGAAGTTCCCACAGACTTGACCGAGAAAGAAGCAAGGAACAGTGATGACGAAAGCGTTTGGGTAAAGACTGAGGAGAGAGAAGCCAAGGATTATGTCTGATGTAGGAACAGACATCATCCAGAGAGGGTAAAGCCGTTTTACAGAGCCATTTTACATTATCAGCTGGAGACTAAAGTAAGAGCAATAAGGCTGTGAAAGCCCAGCAGGTAGGCCTCCTGCTTTGCAGGTAAGAGGCTGCTGAGCGAAGAGATGGCCTTTTCTGCTTTCCAGTGGATGTAACCCCAACTGTTGTGATGAATTCCTTGCTAATTGAATCATGCCCCCTTAGAGCTCTTCACACTGCTTTCCTGGTTGAATCCCGATGGGTTATGCAAGAGTGTGGCTGTTTAGAGAGCATTTATGAGCAGAGACAGAAGCCCAGGAATACACAGGAATTTGTAGCCCAAAATAGAGGCACTTGGGTGATTACAGGTATTTTGTGTGGCAAAATGTCTCTGCAACTGACAGTGCTGAGTGCCCATCCAGAAACACAGGCATGTAAATCTAAGCCAAGGGCAGAGGCATACTATGAAACCTAAGTCACAGCATTGTTTTTTCTAGAGGCTAGGCTAGATTCAGTACAGATTCAAACGCAGCCTTCAGAACCTTCACGGAGCTCAGATCTGGTTGTACAGATGAGTTCCTCTTTTCATACCTAGGCACATTCCTTCTTATTTATGTCTTTATCTTCTTATTGCTGGGCAGTTAAATCCATAGATCAACTCATTCTTCACTATCCAAGGCATCTAAGGGGCCAAAGGTGATGAGACAGGCAGGTTAAACCTATTTTCTATCCTTTAGCCCTTGGGTTTCACTGCCTGAATCAGACATCAGCAGCCTGTTCCAAGCAGCAACTGCACAATGCTGCAGCTAGCCCTGAAAGCAGCTCAGTGTGGCTCCCCAAGTGCCTTGCCTTCCAGTGTCCAGGACACAGTTGTTAGCACCCACCTCGATCTCATGCTTGGAAAGGCAAGCACAATGTGTACAACTTGTTTTTTGCAAGCAGTATCCAATGAAATCCCTTTGGTTACAGAAGTCCAGCACATGCGTAAGCTGTTAAGGGGCTGGATGGGTCAGCAGGCAGATAGGAACCTGAGTTCACAGTGCCAGGGAAAGGAGCTGCACAAAGGAGCAACTCCAGGTGTTTTCTGCTTCTTTGACTTTTTAATATGGAATACAGGAAAATTCCCTGGAGCAAAGAGCAGACCTGGCAATGCAGCACTGTCAGGGGACCACAGGTTACAGAGCTGGACTCATAGTACTTCTTTCTCCTAGTCTTGCTTTCCTTTTGGCATGGCAGCTTTTCTCCTAAAGGTGAGGACAGAGAGAAACTCCATCCCCAGTTGCTCTGCATCTTGATAGTGAAGCTCAAGGGAAAATTTAACTTGAATTGACAAGTCAAACTAATGAGTCTCAGGCTAAGGAAAGTCATCTCCACAGTCTTCATCTTCCTTCATCAGCAGTGCAGTGGGAGAGGACACCCCCATTAGCCATTTGCTTCTGCTGAGGAATTAGTATTCTGGGCGATGAGCAGTTAGAGTGCAAGGGGCCACAGCTTATATTCTGTATTCCCTCACCCCAAGTCACCCTGAAGAGGTATGAGGTGGCCATGCTTTGCTGAAGGTGAGGTAGGTGCTTCACCTGGTCACTCTGATACTTCTGCTCCTTCCCAGATACAGACACACTGCCCACACTGGTCCAGGAATGAGAGCTTTCCTCAGGCAAAAACATGTGATGGGGAAACAATGGGCCTTTTATGAGCCCTACTTCTGTGCCTTAACTAAATACACCGATGTTATAACGTGGAAAACCCAAGTACTTGAATTCTAGCCCTTTCTTTAAGGAAAAATAAGAGGGGCCTTCAGAAGAAAGACTTACGCATCAATAAACAGAATAAAGATGTGAGCCCTTAAAGGAACTCTTCCTCTAACAAAGGGCAAGTATTCAAAGCCTTGTGTTTTCCATGTTGCAACATCAAAATTT
The DNA here is from genome assembly GCA_034783455.1 of Micropsitta finschii. Lineage (NCBI taxonomy): Eukaryota > Metazoa > Chordata > Aves > Psittaciformes > Psittacidae > Micropsitta > Micropsitta finschii. The sequence goes on from JAVHNF010055034.1 coordinate 9,962, forward strand.
TCCTGGCAGGAAACAAATCCCCACAACCCAAGACAAAAAACCCTCTTGCAAGGTTGCAAAATCCCAGCAATTAAGGGAGGAAAAATACTGTACACACAAATAAAAGAATTAAAGTACAAACTTCATTTGAATTTTAATTCTTTCAATGATGCTACCCAGAGTTTAAATAAAAAAAAAAAAGAAAGCAAGAAAGCAAGAAAGCTGCAAACCAACCCTTCTGCCTGCAAATCTGAAGTGACCTCTTATCTCCCTCTGGCCTCCTGGCTGAATTGTTCCCAAGCTTCCTGAGGAGAAAAGCAGGCAGCCTGTCCTGGGATGACTAGCAGCAAAAAGAGATGCATGGGAAACACAAGGGGGCCTGGCAGAAGGAATGGTGCTTGGTGTTACTCTACAGGGCTGCCCACCAGAGCTGTGCAGATCTAGCCGAATGCAAGAACCCCCAGGGATTGAGAGGGGGACCTGGGAAGAAAAGAAACACAATGGAAAACTGAAGCTCAGGAGTAGGAAGACAACTTCTAGGCAGTGAGTTTAATCTAAATCAAACTAGGGGAAGTAAAGGGAAGAGGAGGAAGACTACAGACTCCTTCCACCAATGTACAGGCACAATTTCTTGCTTTGCTGGTACCCATCAGCACAGCCCTACTGACAGCAAAGAACTTAGCCCAGTTCATCAATAAGCCCAAGCCATGTGCTTCGGCCATCTCTTCCTCTCCTCTTCCTTGACACCTTTTTATCTCTGTGTGGTTTATGAGCCATAAAGATTTTGAACCTTTGGGATTTTTTTGCCTTACTAAGGTATTCCACTTTTGTCTTCATGCCCAGATGATTAATTCCAGATTGGCATTTTGCAGCCACGCCATCATTTGCTAATTTCTAAGTAAGCCTGCACAGAGAAGAGTGTATACAACTAATGATGGCAACTCAATTGGATCAAAGCAGATTAACCCTGGCCCCCACTTGATTCTGACCTGATGTGTCTATACAGCACCTGCGTGTGAATGCATTTAATCAAGCACATCATCATGTTGATTTCAGCATGAATAGCAGGGAATAAATGATGATAACATACGCTGAGAAAATTGGAGGCTGATCTTAAAGCCTCATTGGGGTGGTAGCAACTGAAAAAATGGGCTAGCCACAAATTGCCTGTGCCCTCATTCAGGTTAAGTGCCCTGTTCCACTCTACAACACTTGCCCTCCAACCACTGCATCAATGGTCTTATAAAGCTGATGTAAGGCCAACAATATTTTTGTGCAGTGTTTGCCTTGAACACAGCAAGTGCAGATCCCACAGTCTTCTGGGAGGCAGGGAAGCATCCAAGACTCTTCTTTGGTGAGGAAATAAGACACAGAGACATGCCCAAGCCAGTGAGCAAATACGTGAAAGTCTGAGCATATGTTTGGCTCCAAGGTCTCAAATCTGAAATAAAAGCCTATTCCATTCTACTTTCAGTGAGAGATTTCATCAAAGGAAAAAATGCAAGTAAAACATTTCATCACACTGCCAGTTACTGCTATTGAATGTTAGTGGGTGGAGGTCTTCATGGAGAGAAGCCAAATGCTTTATGCAAGCTGGCCAGCACAAGGGTTTTTTAAGACATAATGCTGGTGCAGATACCAAATGCCAGAAATGCTTTTTACAGAACTGCTCAGGCAACAGCCTGGAAAAGGGTGGGCTGTGGGCTTGGGTTTTTTTTTTTGTTTGTTTGTTTGTTTTTAAGTTGTTGGATGCCAATGTATTTGTTGTTTATTTTTTAAATAACTATTTAAATAACTATTACAGAGCCCTTCACGCTATATCCTCACTTGGTTGTCTCCTCGTCTAAAACTGCTCTTATTTTGGCAGTGGGCAGCTTCTGCTTCCTACTGAGGACTGCATGAAAGGATTTGGTCTTAAAGGACAACTGGGAAGTCTAGAATTTATTATGATGCATCTTTACCCTTCCTATCATGTTTGTCCCTAATTTTATACCATAAGGGATTCATGCAACCACGTGTAAAGACAACAAGAGCAGCTGTCCAAGTTTATAGTGACCTCTGAGGATGGCCTAGATCCAAAGCCAATAAGCTGTGGCAGAAGACACACGTGATAGTCTTTATGCTCTGTTTCTACTAGACAGATAGCAAAGGCTCACATGCTTTTCCAAGAAAGAATACTGTCTTTCTTCCAAAATTCTGTTTGTTCAAAATCTCAAGCAGTAAGAAAGAGAAGGAGAAGCTGCAGTTTCATTTCTGTGACTACAAGGCTTCTGTGGGCATATGAACTCTGAAAGTCAGGGATTCCCAACATGCCATTCAAGGCCACAGCTGAATTCAGTTCAGCCCAAATGCAGCCACTAAACCCCTTCTGAGCAAAAGAAAGGCTTTTTCATTAAAACAAAGGGTTAAGTTGCTGCTTGTTGGAAACAACCTCTTTTCCCTCTCCCACTCAGGTCAGGGTTGTTTATTGATGCTGGTTTTTTTTTGTTTTTTTGTTTTACCAAACCCTGGCTGTTTCAGCCAACACCCCTGTGTACAGCACCTGGCACTGTTAGATCATGGAGCATACCAGCAAAGATAAAGGTTGCTCGTTTTAGAGGGCTGGATTCTGGACTAAAAGGAAAGTATAGTTTTCATTTACAGCAGGACTGGATTTTTCTTTTATACAATATTGGCATTTAAAAAAGAGGTGCACAGGTACATGATGTGATGGTTAATTGAGAGCAGGTCTCTCTGATGCAGTTTAAAACAAGAGACACATTTGGGCTTTGTACTTAAGAGCACAACCAAGATGTCAAGTATCCAGACCAAGCTTGTGGTCTATACAGGAAACCCGACCAGCCTCCACGTTCCATCACTCATGTCATTCCCCCATTTTTCTGTCCCCATACACCAATGATACATATGCAGAGACATCAAAGATTTTCAGCACCTTGATGACAAGAAGGTGGAGGTAGGAACTTGACCCAAGTAAGGTTAAATTTAGTTCAGTCGTGTTAGTGGCCACATACATGCACTTAGGTAATTAAGGCACAAAATACTTGCTCGCTTTTATGAACTACCTAACTGTTGTATAAAACCAAATAAAACTTGTAATGTTTAACAGCAACATTTCCCTTATGGCTATGGTCAGTCTTGCAGCACAAACTAGTAAGTTACAGCTTTAGGTAATACAAGGAATTTTCCTCATCTGCAGAATCAAGATTTTTGTCGACTGTAAGGAAAAGAATTCAAACTCTTCCGGCTTCTGTGAGAATTGACAGAAAACAAGGTTCTTTTTGCCTAGGTCTTTGTGCCTGCGCGAAGACTGCAGGAGGCTCTTGGGCTGGAAGCTTATTGAGTAGTAGGTGTTTAAAAGTAAACCCTGGGCATCAGCTCAGGTCAGTGTTGGGGCTAATGCAAGTTGCTGACACCAGCAGATGTCTTGTGGCCGTTTAGCATCATTCTAGCAAGAGATGCGGGTTCTTATGGGTGTCTTGATAGCACTTGAGCAATCTCAGCAGGAAACAGACCTTTTTTGGCTCATTCTTGGATTTTTGGAGCGTCACGTAACAACTGTACTCAATAAAAGTGAATGCAAAGACACTTACAGGGTCATGCTTTGATAGATTGGAAGGTTAGTCTTACCAGCAGCTCTTCCTAGGCTGGAGAAGGAGGGAAAAGTCTTCAGTAGCAGCAAGGGATGGCACTGGGCAGGTTGCCCTAGGGATACATTCATTTCTAATAGAAAAACCCCATCATTTGGAAAACACCACTGGATATGAAGGGTCTTGAGGTGGAGGTTTACAACCATCTGTGCACCTCCTCGCTTTTCCACCATCTCCTACTGTTATCAGTGCCCAGTGGAAGCCTTCAAAACAACTTTCAAGCCCTTGTGTGTAGGTACCCCGACGTGAAGACAAGAAGGAGTTCGTCCAGCAGGCTTTGTTGGTCAGAGCACAGTGTAGGTGTCTGCATCTTGGTCATTACCAAGCTCCCTTCCTTTGACTTCTTTAACTGCTGTAGTTTCAGTTCTGCCATGTTTGTGCTGGAGCTGTTAGATGAAGAAGCAATTACTTGTTGCTCTGCTCAGATTCCCTCGGCTTGAGAAGCGGGGTCTTTGCAACCTTGTGTTGGTTTTGAAGGGAAATTGAGTAGACTGAAGGGAGAAACCACAAGGAAAAGGCCTTTTGCTGAGAAACAACAGGCACAGACCTCTTCTTTCTTTTAAATACCAGCCTTAACAGCAGATGGGTTATGGATGCTAAGCAGTTCAGGCCATTTTTTGCAGTGAACAGAATGTCAGAGGATGAGGAACTGGAGTTTACAGAGGTGTATTTGGGTAGAGTATTTGCGTGCGAAAGCTTTTTGTTCTTTGTGACATCCTCAGCCTTTCAATATGGTCAATGAGAAGTGCAGCAAGGGAAAAATAAAGAGCTTTGTAGGTGCTGCAAAGGCTAAAGGAGGGATTTCAGAGGAGAGCATGGAGACAAGGACCACGAGTGATTGGACAGGTTTCCTAGGTGGATTTGCAGCCTGTGCCAGAGGCCCTCTTGTTTTTCCCTTGTGCAAAGCACGGTATGATCCCAAATGGGAAACACAGTGCATGACAACTTATTTCCCTGGTCAAAATGTGATGCTGTTGTGGAAATAATAGACCTCACTGGTAACACTGGCATGAGATTGACTTTCAAACTGTACTGGATGGTGTTCTCTCCTTGTCAGAAGGTAGGAGATGGGCTTTCCTACTGTGGAATGATAGCACAAGGTTTTGTAAGGGGTTTCAATATGGTTTAAGTGCTCTTTAATTACGGTTCAATGCGGTTTAAGTGCTCCTGAGCCAAAATAACGTGTCTGCCATTGTTAACTTTCTGTTGCAGAACGGTAGTAATGCCCATTGCCAACGAATTTGCCCCAGATGTTGTGCTGGTGTCATCTGGTTTTGATGCAGTTGAAGGCCATCCCACACCTCTTGGAGGATATAATCTATCAGCAAAATGTAAGTTGTGGATTTACAAGAGCAGAGAGCTGAAACTGCTGTAAACTGCTGCTGTCCTAGGGACTAAAGTACACTATTTGCAGGTTTTACATTTTGGGGTCTGTCCTTCAGCTCCTTCATTTCCATGGCAAACTTTGCAGCCTTTTCCTTTGAATTTTCATGTGTTTTGTCACTGCACTGTGTATATTTTGGTCTGGCTGAAGCCTTCATTTCCTCGAAGCACTGAATATTTCAGTGTTGAGTGCAGAGAAGTTACCCATTCACTTGCATCACATCTTGACATGAGGAAGACGGATGCTGAATCACAGTGTTTCACTTGTTCTAATGGCAAACTGCAGAAAGAGGCAATGCTAGATGTAAATAGGGCACCTTGCTCTGAATAGTAGCAGAAGTCCGTTCCTTCCTCTAGGATACCTGGAGTATAATTAAGTAATCTATAATTATATTATAGATTTTATAATAAATATATAATAAATAGATGCTATAATAGATTTTATAATAGATTCTAAAATACATATATAATAAATATATTCTATAATAAATTATGATAAATTGTAAAATATAAATAATATAAATATAATAATAACAAATAGAGTTGAACATTTTTGTTCTCCACCTTTGCAGCAATGCTACAGGCCCACAGCAGCCTCCCATTAGCTTTAGATCTTTGGTGGTTTACACTGCACAGGAGATGCACTGAAATTCCTCCCCTTGGTTATGCTGTGCTTATACCTGGCACTGTTTCATTGCAGTCAATCGAGAGGACAGTTTTCCTTGCAAAAGGATTTTATTATTACTTTTGAAGAGTTTATTTCAGCTTCTTCTCTGCAGTGAATTTGAGAACCTTGTAAGGTAGCTGAGCCTATAAACTCCCTCCCTGTAGGAATAAAGTGAGAGAGATTTATAAGAGAGAAGTTATCTAAGCTATCCAGAAACACTGTAATGGCAAGGTCTTGTTTACCTGCTTGTTGAATTACCCATGCTCTGCTACTCTAAATGCTATTCTAACACTAAATGTTATGGGCTCAGCCATGAATCTTGGTGCCTGGCTGTTAATTTGCCAGTTCACAAAGGCACTCGTGGAGGCCACAGCAAAGCAGAAAGCAGGGAGCATGGATGGGGGGGGAGAAATGCCCTGGATTTTCTTCTTTTTGGATGTATTGAGGTTTTTTTGAGGGGGGACGCTGCTTTGAGGCCGTGTTCTTTAAACCCTCACAGCTTGGTTCTGTTTTGTTTAAAGGGTAGAAATGTATTGTGTGTCATCTGATCAAAGTCCTGGCTGCCCCAGGAATTTTTATAGCGTATTATATACGGGAAGAAACGTCTGTTAAGAACTAGATGTCAAATATCTCCGGGGCACTGTGATGCTGCTATCGCAGCTGAAAGCACCAGCAGCAGTTTGACTGATTTCCCCTTCTCCTCCTCCCTCCCCATGACTGCTCTGACTGCATCTTCCAAAGCGGGGCATAAAGCTGCCTCCTTTCACCCTCTTTCCTTCCTTCCTTCCAAAGCAGATACTCACTGCTATAGTTATTATTTATTGTACATATATTTATTTCAATTATATTCATTTTTATATATTTATTTTATATATAATTATTTTGATACCTTAAGGGGCTGCCAAGAATCCAGAGAGGGGCTTTGGACAAGGGCCTGTAGGGACAGGCCAAGGGGAATGGCTTGAACCTGCCAGAACAGGGGAGACTGA
>JAVHNF010055036.1:27266-37739 GCA_034783455.1 Micropsitta finschii
ACCCACCGCGGTTTCCTCTGAGGAACATCTCCTGCTGTGCCCAGGAGCAAGCAGAGCCTGGCAGGGGCTGCCTCCAGCTCCTCTCCAGGACAAGAGCAGCTTTCAGACTGCAACCGGGCTGCTGCCTCCTGGGGCCCCTCAGGAACACACCAGAACTTGTTCTGAACACTTAGTGAGGACTGAGCTGCGTTACAGGATGCACCTCATGAGGACAGGTACGGAACTGGTTGAAATGAAGGCTTTTAAACACTGGGTACATAAAACCTGGGAACATAAATACTGGAACATAAAACCTGAACTCTTTGCTGGTAACACAGCCCAGATAGTCCCTGCCAAGCCTGGGTACTGATTCCTGGATCTGTGTTTCTCTACAGAGCACATAAAACTCGTGTTCACACCAACCAGTATTCTGGGCTGGATCCCTGCTGCTGCACCACAGCATTCCCAGCAGAACCAACCCCTTCCCATTGCAGAGGTGTGCCAAAATACCACAGCCCTTCAGCTCCCACCAGCAGAGTGCACAGGCACAACTGACTTGGGGGATGTAAACCCCTATGGAGCTCCGGGCTCTCCCTGTTCAGGCTGGCAAAAGAAGCACACAGGAATGGGTATGAGACCCGTGTTCAGCCTTCCCAGCAGCTGGATTTGGGGAGCAAATCTTCTGACAAGTTGCACATCCCATCTGCAGCCTCTGAGAACATCACATTCCTGCTTCCAGGCAGCACCAAAGAACTGACCCAGCCTCCAAGGTCACCGTAAGCACATCCTAACAGAGGCTCCACTGCCTTGAAACCTCAGCCCTCAGCCCCAAGGCCAATAAAAAGCAAGAGGTGAGGTAAATGGTGAGCACTGCAGCTCCTCGTGGTCACCTCCCCTTCAAAACCCAGCTCTCCTCCGCATTAGGCTCTTGCTCTTCCAGTAACAACTGTAAAACCACCGGAGCTGGCCTCATGGAGGGCACCCTGCAGCCATGCTTCCCACTGGGAAGAGGTGTCTGTGGGGAGGAGGTTAGAGCAGGGAAAGGTTCGTGTCAGCCCTTCGGAGCGCCGTGGATCAGGCTCCACAGGGAAGTGAGCTGAAAGCAGTGTGCAAGGCGCTCCTCAGCCTGAGCTGCATGAGAGGAGGTGACCAAAGCCAGAGGCCAGCCCTGCAGCACTGCAAGGGCAGGCAAAGCCCCAGAGCAAGTGAAAATACAGCATTACAAAGTACATGGGTTGGGCAGCTCACACACAGCTTCCACTCCTTTTGCCTACAAACTTGCACTGATGGATGAAGGGCAGATTGTTGCCAAACCAGAAATATATATATATTTATTATTATTTCACACATAATAGATGCCGATATACATACATGTCCCTGATTCTACCTCATCTCCTGACCAAACTTCCTTGTTTCTTCCTGGAGATACCTGCTGCTTCTGTCCAGCAGCAGGAGGGCCAGCTCAGTGACAAGCTGCAGAGCGGGAGAGGGTTGTGCGGTGGAGTGGAACTCCCCTCAGGGTCTGGGAGCTGGCGGAGGTTACCTGGAAGGAACAGCACAAGAACAGAAACTGAGGAGGATCTGTTCTAAGTGAAGGCTCTCCTGGAAGCAGCTGCTCTGGAGAGCAGCAAGGAAAAGAGGAACCAAGCACTGCAGTCAGGTCACCTTCACCAGCACGTAGTCCCCTGGCTGGGCCCTGGCTGGAGCCTGGCACCCTGCAGCATCCTCCACCTCAGCATCAGGGAAGATCACCTTGATGTTGCCATCGTTCCTGCCACACAGCTCCAAGGCAGAGCGCTTGCTGGGCTGAAAGGAGGACAGGGAACGTTACCAAGTCTCTAAAACAATGACTTTAAACACTACAGTTTCCACAAAGATCCCTCTGGGGCTTGCAGCATTCTGCAGTGCCATTTAACACACCCGTTGGTTGATGAAATAACAAGAAAGGCCAGGAAATTATCTTCTGTATTACTGTAAGTGGATGTGTTACTTATGGAAATTAATGACCACGGCAGAGTTTAGTTCTTCCGATCTTTAAATCCCACTTCAGGGCAGAGTATAAGCACAAAGAGCTGTATTCCTCACTGGCTTCTTTTCCCTAAAACAATGATGTTTGGGGAACGAGTGGGGTGAGCGCTCCCTACATAGGCTGGAGGCACTTCCTTCCATCCAGTCCAAGCCTTTTGCTCGCTGATATGGATTCACTGGGGCTCACACACTCAGTTTTGCTTCTGAGTTCTACACGGGGCACATCAGAGTCTCCCTTTACCTCATTTATTTTGGGGCTCACAAAGATTTTCGTCAGTACTGGGTCACTTGGGGCTTTGGTGCAGCCGTCTGAGCTGCTAGGCTGGTTTGACCCAGTGCAGCATCTAGAAAGCTGGAGGGCAGTGTTGGGCCGTAAGTCAGCCTGATGCTGTTTGCAGCAAATTCACTATTTCCTGCTGGTAAAGTCTTGTATTCAAAGGGCAATACTTAAAAAAAGGCAAACCTATCCCATCTCAATCCATGCATCACATAGTTTCTTGTAGACTGCAGAAGACTGTCCAGTTTGCCTCACATAAGCTTCACGATTGGACACCATGAGTACAAGCTGACAGCAGAGCAGTACGTCATAAAGGTGCGTGTCTGCAGCCTCCCTGTTCCGTATTTCCTGCTTCTTTAGATGGGGCTGCAGCAAGCTACCCCAAGGACACTTTGTGCTTTCTCTTCCAGGAGTCTATTGAAAACCAAACCTTCTGCATGAGCGGCTTCCAGTCCCTCGACATCCCCACTCACAATGGTCTGCTCTGGATTTTAGGAGACGTCTTTATGTCTGCGTTTTACTGCATTTTTGACCGTGGGAATGACAGAGTGGGATTTGCAAAAGCTGCTCACAGGAAGGATTATGACTGAGTCCTAATAGCATTTCCTCTGCCTTAACCTGAATGTTAATGTAATGATCTTCAACACAAGCGTGAAGAAGGGCTTTAACTGAAACTCTGGACCTAAAAGCAGTTGTGCTGTCCCCCACCAGGTTTTAAGGGCTTTGATGTGGTCCTTGTCCCAAATTGCACAGCTTGGTTCGATCTCTGTGTGTTTACATCTGAGAGACAATTTTTCCTGAACAACCGACGGACATCGCAGCTCTCAGGGTGCAGTGCAATCAGCTCAGCACTCAGGTCTGCAAAAGAGCAGGAAGGATAAAATAGGCTGAACAGTGCCAGGCTGACAAGATAGCAGTTATGAGCATGGGAAACTAATCCCAGTCTGGGCTTGTCTGGGTATTCTTTTTTCTTCTTGTGTGCTAGTTTCCTGCTGCTTTCCTTTTCCTCATTATTTTCCATGGCTAGTCCTTTGTCCATCCGTCTTTCCCTAGTGCCATGGAAATTCTTTTTATACTGGCTCGCTCCAACCAGTTTATATAAAGGGGAGTTTGACTGATGCCTGTGTGACCACTAACGTCCACTACTGTTGCTTGCACACCATTTCCTGCTCCTTACGCCAGCTCTCAAATCTGTTTTTTCCCTTGGGTTCATTCTCACTTGTCACTTTCCTATTCCTCTTTTGGGTCTCAGCATTCCATGCCTATTTCTTAGGTCAGATGCTGCTTTTAGTGGCTGACACCTCTGTCCCTTGGCGGTGTGGGCAGCTGGGAGCAGCATCTATATGCTTTACTAAACCCAGACCACAACCCTCGCAAAGGGAGGTGCAAAGGGAGGTGCAAAGGGAGGTGCAAAGGGGTACCAACGCATCCTCCCCACCTCGGATGAGTTGTAGGATCAATGCAGCAGCACTAAACATCTGCTGCCTCTTGCTCAGCCACTTCTTGTCACCAGTGGCAGCTGCTTCAGCACTGGCAGAGGCACGAAACAGCCACAGGTAGCTGTGCTTATTTGGCAAAAGAAGATTTACCTGAATTATACCCATTGGAGTATGTGGATTGTTAGAAGCGATACTGCTCCTGTACATGCGAATAAAACTTAACCAAACAAAATCTGCTTTGGTCTTAGTGGTGTTTCGGTTTCATTTTATGTTGTCTTACAGGGCCAGATAGGAGGGGAAGAAGGCATGCAACAGAAATGGAAAATACAGTTTGCTCTGCAGCCTGGAGGGGAGGGATTTGATGTGCTGGGGCACTGAGGCTGCTTGTGTCTCCCTAAAGCTGATAAACGGCTGCAGCTCCAGCCCTATGCAGCAGGCACCTCCCAGGTAGGGCAGGGGGGGGAGCTGGAGACTGGCTGCACTGTGGCATGGCTAGGGCAGGGGCTGGTGGCCCCAGGGGACTTGCTGCTGCTCCCTGTCTGGATGTGCTTAGCACAGACCCAACACAACAACCATTACAGGCCTTGGCAGTGTTGGGGTCACAGCCCCTTAGATTTGACGGCTTTAGCTGTAAGACTCAGTAAGTATTATTAAAGCAAGATGGCTTGCTTGTAGGTATCTCTGAAATACTGATCCTGCCTTCCAGTATGAAATACTCCCTCTCTCTGGTCCATGTTTTCATGACTCTATTTGCAGCCACATTGTGTTACACATTTGGCATCCAGGCTATCAACCTGCATCAATGGGGACCTGCTGCTGCTTGTCTCTCTGCAGACAAGATGGAGCTGTATGAAGTTACCATGTATTTCAGGCCAATCTTGCCTTGTTTTCCCTTCGTCCATGTCACTCTTAAAGAACAAAGCGAGCATGAGCTAACGTACTGGTCTAGAAAATGTCATTTGTATAGTTGTAAACTGCAATAAACAAACATCCATAAAGCCTTATCAGTCAATTAACAGCAGGGGGTTATTTTTGTTTTCCCTACTATGCAGCAGACTTAACACACTGGTACCTTTCAGTTTCTCTAAACCAGGTATATATTCCTCAAACATGAGCTTGCAGTCAGAGTTAGAGATCTGTTATTTATGATGGAGGATTTCAAAGATGATGGGACACGTCCCTGCAGCCGGTTGGCTCCTACACCAACAGCTCTACAAATTCCAGCACAGAGCATGAACGCATCCACGCAATAGGTGCAAAGTCCGGCAGTGCGTGCAGGGACCAGCCCTCTCTTTGCCCTGATATATGTCATCCTGCTCAAGATTGACACCACCTGATGGGACCAAGCTGCTGCTCTGACTTGTCTATCCTGGCCCTGTTCTACCCTCAGTCTTCTCCAGCCTTGCCAGATTCTGTAGGTCTGCCTCGCTGTTCCTGGTAGACATCAAGCTGACTTGCGTGATAGGTCACACCTTTGCCAGAAGCGCTCCTTGACGGCTCAGTGCAGCCAAGACAATTGTGTTTCTCCAAGTGCTTTTATTCATGCAATAATTTGACATTGTTTATATAAGCGAACATGAACTGTGAATTGTTGGGCTTGCTAAAATAGTCCATTTACCATGCTGAGGCTAATAGTGTACTGGGAGATGTGCCTAACAGAGCACAGAACCCCAAAATCAGAGCATCAGTTTTGCAATCGGTTTGCAAAGGTGGGATAACAGACTAAATGAGGAGACAAAATTTGTTCTGGTAAGTCATCCCAGCACTAGCTTCTTTGTAAGCAACAAACAGAATATTACAGCTAACCCGGAGCTGGCCCATTACGTGCACAGTGCTATTTGTGTAGTGCAGATTACGTTTGTGGGACTTCACAGAGCAGTTATTCCTAATTTAGTGTGTCTACATGTCTAACAGACACTTCTATGGGACTTAACTGAAGCTTTTATCTTCCTAATAGCTATGGTGTGTCTACCCTTACCATCCACTGAAGAATGAACATAGATGATGGGCCAGGGAGTGCTCGCAGAGGTAGCAAAATCATTGCTTTTAAGATGCATAATGTCCTGGTGGAAAGCAGCAGTGCGTGTCCTAGGTAGCAGCTAGGCTGAGAAGATGATGGAAGATAAGCAGAGCTGGATGATGTGAAGTTGAGATGGCTTCTTCAGGCTTATCACCGCCTCATGAAGCGTGCTGATGTCTGAGCTGGGGAGGATGAGCACTTTGCTCCAACACCCTGGTGGAGGCTGAGGTGAGAGAAGAGAGCAAGGAGATGCAGTAGGACTGGACCCTCAGTGCAGGTCTGTATTGGGCAGTTTATAGTTATCTCTGTTTTCTGGCTGAAATACCCTTACAGAGAGAAACACAGCTCCTCCAGCTTACATACTGTGAGGACACAGCTAGAGAACAGGGCAGACTTTCTCCAGAGCGACTGAAAACCCTTCCTGTCCATGCACATTTGGGAGGAGTATGGCCAAACTCCTCAGAAACCTGTGCTGCTCTTCTGAATATCACAAAGTTCTATAGAGGAGTGTCTCAAGGAGAGCAGCAGTTGCTTTAACTTTGTGTCTAGCTGTGTGATATGTGTAAAATGTATCATTTGTACTTAAACTTTACCGTTTCTTAAAGTTAATCTCATTGGTAAATGAAGTTCCTTGACAGTTGCAGACGCAATTAAACTGAGAAAATATTGAATTGAAAAGCGTCGCTTTGGTGCAAAGCTAAAATAGAGAATAGGAAGGAAGAGTGAATGCGGGAAGAAAACCCTTTTTTTCTCTGCTGATGTAGGGAAGGGAAAGCTATGTGTTTCTGCCACTCTCACAGACTGATAGAGTCCTCTTCCCTGGGGAGAGTCAGCAGTCTGGTGCTCTGATGGCTGAAAAGCTAGAGGATGCTGCCAGAAGCTGGTATTACCTAGTAACAGCCACCCAGAGAATCGGACTGCTAGGTTAAGGTGCTGTTTATTTCAATATCATTTCACTTTGTCGAGGCTCTCATTCTGTTGGTCAAACCTGACCATAACAACTTGATTTGCCTGAGGACTTGTTGCGGGTGGCAAGGGTGAGGTTGCACCAGAGCTCCTTACTGCAAAACTGTGATTAAATCTCAGTACCCAGCTGCTGTCAGACGCTGGCACCACCTCATCCCATAGCGTGGAGAAGTGCCTCTATAAGTGCCTGTAAAATCTGTGCTTGGCTTTTCTGCACACCTGGAATTCCCATAATCTGAGCTTAAACACCTCTTCCTAGGGCTAAGAAGTGTCCTCTGCTTCCTAAACTGATACGTGTGCTTTTGTCTAGTGTCTCTGAAGGATTTGAAAGGGAGACACTGCTCAGAGCACGTTTGATGCACACCAACAGTTCCCAGACTGAAACAAAGCTGGAAGAAGTAGAAGTGAGGAGAGTGGTTGAGTTTCTTCCCCCCAAAGCCTACCCAGATGCAATAGCAGAGTCGTGTACTATGTGACAGCCTTACTGGAAGGGCTACTCACTTAAGCTGTTGGCCAGAGGAGCAGAAGCAAGCAAGTCTGTTCATTCCTTTCCCAGGTTCAGGGGGTCCTGAAGGCTCTCAGGAGCCACTGGTGCTACCAGTTACCCTGACAGAGACCCCGGTTTGTTGTCTGAAGTGCAACTTTCTGAGCAAGGTTGCTGGGTGGACAGGCTATCCACACAGCCCATACCACTTGCTGGCTGCTGCAGATGCATCATTCCTGCATTTCCCCTCCCTCTGTTCCTCCCAGTCCCTGAGCTACCTGGCCTCTCCCTTTTCTAGCTAGACTATCGACTTGGATGCTCACTCATGGGGGGATGAGCTCCATACTGAGCTTGTGTAGATGTGGATAAGAGCTAAAACCAAAGAGCTGCCACTGCTTTCAGGGCCTGCTTTGAGACTTCTTGTAGAAGTGGCAGCTCAAAGGCCAGGTTGCTACCAGGAGGTTCAGAGAGGTGGCTTGGCCACTCCTTGAGCAGCAGGAACCAACTAATGCTGTCTCAGGTTTGGGTTAACGCGGGATGTGTGTGATGCATGTGGGCAGTGTGGGAACAGACCAGGGGGGAAGGAAGCAGAGAACAATTTTTGCTAGCAGTCCTGGGCCATTTACTTGTCTACCTGGGACATCTGCAGCCTTCCAGCTGAGGAGCTCTGCAAGAGTGGAGCCCTAAACTCAGTTGCTCCTGCAGCTCCATCACTTCTTGAGAGAGCCACAGCCCTGGCATCACCAGGGAGGCCATCTGGGAGCAGCATTTTACATAGAGGTCAAGGCTCAGGCCCCCATGCCCAGCTCATCAGCAGTTTTGCCTCTTCCATTTTTCTTAATGAAGTTAAGCATTTAATCCGTTTATTTTCCCACTCTACAGTGGCACAGCTTCAGTAGGAGAGAGGGGGCTTTTGCCCCACACATGTGGGGAGACTGATTTTTCAAGCATTCCTGCAGACAGTGAGAGACAGTGGGCTGAATCTGCCCAGGCTGAGGAGGGAATTGAGCCCACACCTCCCCTTCTAGCCACTTGAGTGGAAACCGAAACTGCTGGTAGGTGCTACAGAGATGTCATGGACCTTAATCTGAAGGAGCGCCCAAAGGTCACCCTGTTCGATGTGGATCCAAAGTGGACAGAAGAGCCACCTCTGCTTCCCTGATAAACTCAGTGTTTCCTCTGGGTGAGCCTGCACAGCTTGCTGCCATGTGTGCTAGCTAGCTTGTATTCACTCCTGAGGCTCCCTACAGTTACACCTACAGGGTCACAGGTTTCAACCAAGTGGCTTAAAGCATGTCACCATAGTGCCTTCTCTTTAGGTGCCCAGTTCCTCTTGCTTAGGATTTGTCTGAGTGTTGTGTTCTGCCCTTTGCACTTCCAGCAAACCCGTGAGAGAACCACTTGTGAGAGAGGACGGGAAGTTCAGTCACAGCCAGGGCAAGCACGGTCAGAGTTTTCTTTCACTTTTCTCATTAGAAAATTCCACTATGGCTGTTTCTTTACTATCCAGGTTTTCCCACAGGTGCTGCATCTCAAACGTCTCTGGAGCAGCAGCAGAAGTAACATTTTTTCCATCACTGGGGGTCCTTTGTTGTGAAGATGTCTCAGAATCTGTTAAAGGCAGCACAGTGTCAGCATTTGACGTTGTATTTTGACTGTGGAAGCTCGGTAAACTCCATCGCTGAATGTTTCTCTCCTGATCCGTTATGAAACCGGCTAGGTTGCTAACATAGGGTTCATGTTTGGGCTCCCCTATCACAGTAGGAAGTGACTGATGCACCTCAGAGCCTGGGAAGTATGTAGTGACTGCAGGGGGGAAAAAAGGGTCGTCCAGAAGACTCACGTTTGTCTCAGTTAGGCTCCTTTGGAGCTTCTCTTCTGGCATGATTGTGTTGTGCTGTGTTTGTGGATCCAGTTTGCCCAGCACATCAGGTGCTTCCTCCTCAGCTTCAGAGATGATGACCTCAGGAACTGGTTTGTTCGTCTCTGATGAGGTGTCACTGTCACCAAACGGTGCCTCGTTCCTTGAGGTTTCAGTTATGGGTCCTAGGTCTCGGCTACTGTGAAGTCTGTTGTTTCTGTCAAGTCCTTCATGTTTCTTCTTGAAGCTCGATGTGGAGTATCTGCCCCTGGTGTGCATCTCCTGCAGGCGCCTGATGTGCCCCTTTTCATCTGCTGGGAAGAACACTGAGTTCTCGCTTGTCTGCCGACTGTAGCGCCGCTGAGCCGGAGGTGAGGGGCCCTCGTGGACACTGAGGAATCTCTTGACTCTTCTCAGCACTGAACGTTGCCTTCGGTGTTTCTCCTCTTCCCAGGGCCACTCTTCCCCATAGAGGAATTCAGTGTCAGCCAGCCTGCCAAATAAATCCAGTTAGTAGGTGTCGCTTATGTAATAGAAAGTGTATGTGGTCTGCATGCACATGTATCCCTCTGTCTCAGCAGGAAGATGTAGGAACCAAGGCCCTAGCGTGTCCCAAGGAAGGGCATGAAAGGGGTGAGAGTGCCAGGAAATAGTGCCCCTGCCTTTAGATGAGCCAGATCACACGGAAAGCTCTCCACATCCAAGTGTCTCTTCTCCTGAGGATGAGACTGGGAGGGCATCCAGCTGGGCATCTGGCACTACTTCATATCTGAGCTGCAGCCCTCTGCGGCAGCTCCACATGCTTAGGCTTGTGAATAACATGAGGGAGAGGGGAAAAAGGAACTCGGCTTGGCGCTGTAGATAATTTTCAGGAGAATCCTTCGGGCAAAAATAACAACAGTGAAAAGGCTGCTCCTGGAAGCAACAGTGTGATGGTTTCAAAAGATGCTGGAATTATTCAGATGGCCAAATCCCACTTACTTCTGGGGCACGACAGTGTGTCTGAAAGTCCCGCCTGTACCTGGTACTCTTCTCCTGCCCAGCCTCCGTGGTTCTTGAGAACAACTATTGCTGCATC
This sequence comes from Micropsitta finschii, assembly GCA_034783455.1. Taxonomy (NCBI): domain Eukaryota; kingdom Metazoa; phylum Chordata; class Aves; order Psittaciformes; family Psittacidae; genus Micropsitta; species Micropsitta finschii. The sequence goes on from JAVHNF010055036.1 coordinate 37,399, forward strand.
TGCCAGGCAATTCAGTACACATTACTGATGCAGTGTGCCCCAGAGGACAAGTCAAACTGTCCCAGTTACCTGTTCTAAGTGTGCAGATGGCAAAGGGGCTCAGGCCAGACCTGAGGCAAGGAGGACAGGGTGGCAACACCAACCCGGAGGGACAGAGGAACTTCATCCAGCATTTATGAAGCTCTTAGAGTCGTGGAAGTGTTTGGGTTAGAAGGGACCTATAAAGGCCATCTAGTTCCAAACCCCCTGCCACAGGCAGGAACACCTTCCACTAGAGCAGGTTGCTCCAAGCCCCTGTGTCCAACCTGGCTTTGAACACTGCCAGGGATGGGGCAGCCACA
>JAVHNF010055038.1:0-14973 GCA_034783455.1 Micropsitta finschii
CATCTAAGAATCAATAGGATGCTTTACTCAAAGCACAGTTGAAATGGATACACATGCAAGTGGGCAAGAAAAGGTGAGTTCCCAGATGGGATGTATATGGCTGCACAGCATCCAGCATCGCTGGCACCACAGCTGGACAGATCAGCAATTGGCAGAAAAGTTCTAGACTGGCCCCAAGGGAATTGAACAAGGGTACATGTGGGGACTGCTTGCAAATTCTGGGGAAAGCCCTGCTACACAAGGCAGATGTGACATGCCACATCAGCTCTGAGAGGGCTTTGGTGTTTCTGAAATTTTTACAGCAGAATGGAAAAGACGACTATGGCAAATATGATTAACAATGGATTTACAAAACTTTGCTGCATCTAAGCCTTACAGTTGACTTCCAAGAACTCTGAAAAAGTGGTCAGGTAATTTTGTGAGCTGTTAGAGATCAACTTCACTCCTCACAAAGAACTGATAAAGAGTTCAGGGAATAGGCCTCTTTAGAAATGGCATCAATCAATAGCAGATAACCAAAATGCTGTCCTTTTGACTTTCTAATAGGAGACAAGAGAAAACCTGACTATCCATTCAAATTTTAGGTTCTATTCAAAAATACAGTAAGCCAGAGATGGGCACCCAAAGGCAATAGTTAAGTGTTTTTACTGAATTTTCTGCACTGTAATCCCATGCATGGCTGCAGATAAAATGTCTGTGACGCAGACTGTAGATGTGGTTTTTGTCATATAATTCAAATGCCAGACTATTCCTAAGCTATCCACAGGAGGTAACTAAAACACAATTCTATTATCAATAGGCTTAAAGTTGATACACAGGTGACAGTACCTTCACTTGAAAAAAATGTAATGGTCTGCAAATCCAAGCCAGGTGAGAAACAGAAACAAAACTGCATCAAGCTGTTTTAATTTATGCTTCTGACTAAAGTCTTCAACAAGCCCCTTAAAAACTGGGCATGTGTGTCCAGTAACTGCCTGTGCCTATAGAGGGACAGGGAAGATTAAACCCAGAGGCAATGCTAAAACAGTACTGCATGGTGTCGGAACCACATTCTATTCCTGATAAATGGGTTATAAATATGGAAGAATATAAGTATAGCAAAACCAGGGATTTCTTTATACTGAAAATCAAATGCAATGAACAGTTTTCCTTTTGCTCTTCTGAAACCCAAGCCCATCTATTTAAAATTAAGTATTTCATTTTTTTTACCCTATTACATCAACCTATTATCAGACATTTATTACTAGGAATCACAGAATAGAGGAAAATATGTTTTATTACCTATTACAGCCTATTACATAATGGTAGAAACACAGAAGAGAGGAGGAGGAAAGGATCACAAAAGGCTCTCTGGTTCATGTCTCTGCTAAGCCAGGACCAACTAATTATTACATCTAAGCTTTTTCTGGCAGATATTTTTCTGACCTGCTTTTAACAACATTCAGTAGTGCAGGGCTTCCATAACCACCTCCATGATCTTTTCTAGCCTCACTTTAAAAAAATTCTCCTCTGGTGTGAAATCTTAAATCTGTTACTTCTTCATAATGGAGATAATTTCCCTCCTACCTTTAACAAGCTTTTATGCATTTGAAGATGTTTCTCCTGCCTTTCCTAGTTCAAACAACCACAATTCTTTCAACCTTAGTTCTTGCTTCCTGCTAGCAGTGTTTTCACCATGCTCTCCTAAACTCCTTCCAATTCAGCCCTACTTCTCCTAAGCAGAGCACCCAGACATGAGATACGATATTGTATCTGAGATCTTATCAATGGTGAACAGAATACAACTGTTGCTTTGCTCTGGTTGGCTTTCCCTGGCCAGTTAGAAAAAACCCATAAGTGGACTAAATGGTCATGTTTCCATTGGTTATAAACTCACTACTTACTTGGTTTTTGAAAGCAAAGTGCTTTTGGCACCTGCTGAGCTTGTGGTAACAGGATTCAGATTCTTTTCTCAAGGACTATTACCTAACTCTAGGTCACCTGAGATGCTGTATTTGTGAGCTGTTTATTCCTGCCCACGTGTAGAGCCTGGCACTTTCAATTTTATTTAGACCATTTATCCGGTTCCTCAAGAGCTCTCTGAATTCTAAAGTTGTCCCCTGGCACGCTTCCTGTCCTTCCTAGCTTCATGCCATCTGCAAATGTAATAGACATATTTCCTCTTCCATTATTTGGGTCAATAATAACAAACTGATCTTGGGACAAGCCCTTGGCCTGTAGAACCTCACTTGGGCCATCACTACTCTCCATGTAGAGGGTCTCAGCAGTTTCTCTCCCAGTCATCTAAATCACGTTTTCCTAGCCAACGTATGAAACAATCATTTGCCTTAGCAAAGCTAAAGAATTTGACATCGACTTTTTTATTTTTTTCCTGTCTGTAAGTCTTGTCAGTCCCTTTCAGAAGAAAATACAGGTGGTTTCATGTGATTTGTTCTTGGCAAATCTATGCTATCTGCTAGTCATCTCCTTATCTTGCAGTCATATAGTTTGTGTAATCATTTGTTCCAACACTTTTCCAAGAATGGAAGTTGAACTGCCTAGCTTACAATTCTTCTGCTGCATCCCCACCCCCATTAAGAATCTCTTGAAAAACTGCTCCAAATTCCGAGATTTCTTCAACCAATCTTTTAAGTATCTGAAGACAAAGTTAATTAGGCCCAACTGATTCAAAATCTAGCCTAATTAATGCTCTAGCTTGAATTTTTCCAATTCTAGGCTGAGATTTTACGCTGTTAGAATTATATTAATAAGTCACACTGTCTTTTTTGTTTAGCAAAAGTACAAAAAGGCATTCAACACTTTTCAGCACTTTGTCTTTCATGAGCATCTGCCGTGAGTCTCCTCTCACCACTGACTACTGAGAAAATAGACAGAAAACAAAGTCATATGTATATACAGAGATTTGTATATTATTTGATTTGGTTCTCTGTAAAACTCTGTATTTGGAGAACCAAATCAAATACGATTAGTCAGTATAGGCACTGCAAAGGACCAGGTCCACACTTGGGCAAACACATCATCCTGTCCCATCATGAAAGCACTACAAGTTCAGCATAACTGTTACCGCAATTCGGCTTTATGCATTAGCAACTGGAGCTTCTCTTCGTTGACACAGGGATAAGAGAATAAAGATATATACCCGGTGCTTCTGTTGTAGGATATGGACTCTTTTCTTCATTTTCATTGGGCTGATAATCATCCACATTGATCTGACAGAAATGGAAGGAGAAGCAGCAAAGACTTTATCAGACAAGGCAGAAGGTTTTTATTACATCAGAAACCCAAACCATTCATGCCATCACTGCACAAAGAGTGCTGGCTGGCCCCAGACCTTACCTTGGTAGCAGGCGGAGATTCCCCATCAGCAGTGATCGATTTCAACTCAATTTTCTCCTCCTTTGTCTCCTCCTCCACAGCTGTTTTCTCTATCTCCTGTTTCTTTTCGGGACTAGCAGTTCTACCAGTTTTACAAGATAAAAAGCAAAGATTTACACAGGTGAAAAGCTATTTCCCTTTCAGGAACTTTATGTAGTACAGCACACACCATGAGAACAATCAGCTGGCTGGCAGTTCCATTCTGAGTCCAGCTTACATACCAGTGGCTCCACCCTGTCCTGATCTGCAGGCAAAGGCAGAGGCTACTCTAATTCTGTGTAGCATCTTTCTATTTTATAGCTTTCTCAACGGCATGTGTCTGTGGGTGGATGCATGCACATGTGGGGAAGTATTTGCCTGTGTGCACACATGTGCATTCTAGGTCTACCAGTAGAGATCTCTTTGTTCACCCAATGACAAAAGCATGAGTCATTTTCAACCCATATCTTGGGCACATACACTAGGTTTCCTACAAAGTTTTGCTCTCGCTGCAATCCAAAAGACAGGGAAACCTGCTGACTAGCATACCAGATGAACAAAAAGATCTGCACAAGAGATCCCCTCCACGTGGTCTGGAAGACAGTGAATAGAAATAAGCAGTGAGAGGCTTCCCTGCTGTTGGCAGCTGGGAATGTTAGAGAAGCTCTACATCCAGCTCATGCCTCCTAAGAGTCTGCAGAAACACTAAAAGAACTGGCAGGAGAAGGACAGCATGTGACATGAAAAAAGAAGGAAGCTGCTGAATTTTGTCATGGGAACAACAGTCTGAAAATATGCCTTGTGGTCCAAAGGACTCAGAAGGTAATAGGGAGATTCAAATGGGTTTGTAATATTGACATCATTTCACACCCCTTCTCTTCTGATTCCTTTGAAAGCTCATAAGTCACCCAGACTTTCTTTACTCACATCACTGCAAATGTGGAGACTCACAGCTCATGACACCTTCTTGTCCTTTAGTTTAAGTTTCTTTACATAAAAATGTTTATATACATAATTCCACATATAATTACATTAATCACAAATATAAAATATATACATACCCACAGAGAAGTTATACATCCATGTTCCACATGCACACATATTTACTTGAATATATATATGTGGGCATAATATGTATAACTTTACTCACATGAAAGCATGCATATGAGTGTAGATAGGTATTTGCAAACAGATTTACCTAGCTAGCTTTTTCCTTTCTTTTTCCTCTTCCTCCTCTTTCTGTGCAGATGTTAAGCTCTCAGCATCAGCAAGGTTGTCCACAGCAATGGCCAAAAATACATTCAGCAGGATATCTGTTTGTGTGCTACTTAAAGAAAATGGGCTTTGTAAACTGCAAAACAACATTATACCAAAGGTTTCTTAACTGGAAGATTTTAGCAACCTGTCATCAGATCTCTTGGATATTCCAAACTCCCATTTCACACAAATGTTCAGGACATGCATATCCACAACGCACAAATCTACACCTTCCATCCAAACAGCTAACACACTGTGTGGGGTTTCCAAAATTTCACAACAGAATGACTGATATAAAACATCTAAGTCCAGACTTATATTTGAGTTTCCAGTTTCCCCAAATAGTCTCGCTTTGTGTAATAAATCCCACAGAAGACAAAGGGAGTGCTGAATGTTTTTCATCTTTGACAGCTTAGGTCACTTTTATTAAAGCACTCTTACATTCATGAACCTCATACTATAAGACACCTGGGCTTTCCAGTTTTGGCCGATGTGCTTGAGGTGAACAACTTTATTATAGATATTCCCACAGACATGAGTGGATTTTATGGACAGCAAGCATAGCACTCTCACTAGCATTTTTCAGGCAACTCATTTATTCTGGTCACGGAAGGGCTGAGCTGACAACTCTATCTTCCTAGCAGAGTGCATGCATGGCCAGTCGTGCCTATGTAGCTGGAGGGCAAGGAATTGCAACTGTTTTCTCATCTTGCCAGTTGGTGTTCAGATCTCATGTCACAAATCTGAACATCAGCTTCTTTTATAAATTTCTTGAGAATGGGTCTTACTACACCATGGTAACTTGTAAGAAAACCCCAGTTCAAGGCTTAGACTGGAAATACAACCATCTCCCACCCCATGGGCTCCAAGGTCTCATGACTCCAAAGTCAGCCAGCATGTAGAGCTGGCTCGTATTTTTCCTCTGCAGTTCACAAGGAGATCCATACTGTAGCTTTTTTTAAGCTGCCAGGCAGACTGCCTACCTTGACCTTCAGATAAGTAGAATTGCACCATCTCACTTTGAAGAGAGGGCGTGCAGGTCAGCTGAAATGTCAAACAAGGGGTTCGAGAGATCTGAATTATGAGGAAAGGCCACAAGAGCTCGGCTGAGGCTACAATGCCTTATAGGAGAATTGGTACAAAAAGCTTTATAGCAGAATTGGTATAAAAAGGAATGTCACCTCTGACACAGGAGGGCCATTTATTAGGGAAGCAGAACCCAAACATGAACAAATGTGGAGCAAACTGAGATACAGAGCAGAACCATATCTCTATGTTATATGCAAATTCCTATGAAAAGACGCCCACAGCCTTAACATGCATGTGCTTTGTATCTCCTAGGATATGCACAGTGCCCTCACTTCACCTTGAAGCCTGAGAGAACTGAAGTTACTTAACACCAGCACAGGCTGAAGATAACAGAGCACATGATTTTCTGTTTGAAGAAAACACAAATTGCAGTAACTGCAATGTAACACAGTTCCTGTTAGTTTATACATGAATTAATATATGATCTCACATAAGTCAATTATGTCGAGCATATGTTACTCCTATTAAAGCATTTGTATATAGCATATTGCAGATTATACAAATTTCTATTCCACATAAGCCTTGGATGAAAGTGCATGGAATATATTACTGAAAAGGCAATTAAAGCAAAAATATGCAGTAAGTGCAGTGGGTACATACAGAGATTAGCTTCTGGAGAAAGCAGGAAGGAAAACCCTACGAGAGAATTAAGGGGAATGAAAAAAACACTAAACATATAAAGATACTAAATAAAAGCTAGCATGCAGAACTGGCACGTAGCTGGCTCTTACAACTGTTTATATGCCTTAGCACTAGCTAAAATTAAACAAACTTGCTTAACTTTTGTCAGTGCAAAGCCAAAATTCAGACCTAAGGAAAAGGTAAAAACGTAAGGTATGAAGTTCACTTTTTTTCTGACATAACAAAGTAGTAAAAGGTGGGTTCAAATTCAGCCCCACTTGGAGAAGAGAGTAGTATCAAAGGATACAGTTTCCACAGATGAAGAGGATGATGAAGTAAATACAGACCAACATTCCTGGAAAAGAGGGGCCGCCATAAGCCATGATCCCATCATACATCACCGAATTCCAGTCCTCCCCAGTCAGGATCTAAATGACACATTCCCACCAATAAGGGATACAGTGTTAGACCACACAGAGAACTTGAAAACCCCATTAACACAAAGATATCTACTATGCCAGAGAACACCCCCTCCCCCAGGATGCTTGGAGACTGTCTGAATCCATCTGGAAAGTTAAAACACTCCCAGAACAAGTAGAATACAAAGAGTGCTTGTCCTCGAAGTGTAAAAAAACCCCAGACATCCCTTTGAAGATGATGGCTGAAGATGAACAGTTCTCCCAGACAACTCTGCTCAAGCCCCACCCTCTCTCCCAGGCATTTCCCTCCTATGTATTGATTGTTTAGACAGGCTGCACAGCCTACCACACTGAAGACAGCTCTGAGCACAGCCTTCCCTGCCACTCCCTTTAACCTTGCACGTCAAACGATCCTGGTGCTCTTGGCTGATCACTCCCAAAGCTGCAATTGGCTTAAACACCATCTGATTACTTTCTGTTGCTGTGATTTGTTCCCCAAGACAGTGGAAAGGGGGAGAAAAGCTGTGGGGTTGGGCTTTTGGCATGCAGGTCCTGCTCTGGGACAAGGCAATGGCTCTTCTCTTGTCCTGTCCTGCCAAGACCTGTTGGCCTTGCTACACACAGGGACTTTAGCTTTGATTCTCTACTTTGGGAGGGAATACCCCTGTGCTGGCAGCATGGCATAGCACCTGGAGCTGTTAGCCTGATGTCCAGTCTCGGGGACTATCAGGCTGCAGGGGAAGGGTGAAGGATCTATCTGTCCTGCCCCACATAAACACAATGTGTTGGCTCCATTGGGACCATTCTTGCCCTTACCTGAAACACAGTGAGGAGGGACTGGGGGAAGTTGTCAAAAGTACTCCTCCTGGTCTGCATCTCATCAAAGTTAAACTTGCCCCCAAAGAGCTGCATCCCCAGGAGTGAGAAGATGATAATGAAGAGGAAGAGAAGCAGCAACAGGGAGGCAATAGAGCGGACTGAATTCAGGAGTGAAGCCACAAGGTTACTCAGGGAGTTCCAGTATCTGGGAGAGAAAATAGAGGCAGTTAAAATTCCTTCAATTCAAGATAGGTGCTCATGGACCGCACAGGATTTTGGTTCGGCTGCCTTCTGCATATAAGCAGGCACTTCCGAATATCCTGTTAAGCAGTGAATCATTGATGTGCTTCCCTAAGATAATGAGACCTACTGCAGCTAATGAGTAATTTTACTATCACATGTGTACATACACAATTGCCCCCACTCCATACGCACACCCAGAAGATTATTGCAGCACTCTCCATCTAAGACTCTGCAAATCTTATATCAATATATGGTGATTAGTTCTTGCTGCTTCAGTGAGTTACATTCTAACCAACCTCATTACAACACTCACAGATGTTTGGCAGGCAGCATACCTCACTCCAGAGAATGGCCTGTAATAACTAACAAGAGCAGATGGGGAAACAGTTTGGATGCAAATACAAACTTGTCCAAAATCTGGTGTGTGAGCTTGGGCTCACTCACAAATAGAGGTTGCTAAGCTTTCTGGTATTGAGAGGAATGAGAAAGGTATTAAATGTCCTTTTATATGGACCCTAAAAAAGGCTCCAGGTCTCTATGCATGAAGTTCAGAGTTTCCTTTACTCTTGGAAGAGCATACATACCATCACTGCTTTTTTTTGGGTATCAAACCCTCTATACTTCATTCAAGAGAAAGGGTGACTAAGACCTGTTCTTCCAGTGTATTCAAATTGTGCCCAGATAGAGTGATGTACGATGCAGAGAAAGGATCTTCTTGCCCTTGTCTTCCCACATCAGAGTTCAAAGAGATGACAGCAGCATGCTCTGCTGCATGCCAGTTTGCTTGCATTCTCTACCAGCCTGCAGAGTAGCCATGTGTTGCAAAAAAGGCTTTAGACAAAACTGCTGAATTCACATCACCCATAAAGCAGCTTCCACTTTGCTATAGCATCTGCTCAATCAGTCCTAGTCTACTGCTTAGCTGGTCACAACCACTTCTCTTTTATACAGTTTTCAGTCTGACAGATCTTTCTGACAGGGCTGAAGGTTAGATGTCAGCTTCTGGTCACCTTATTTTGAGTGCACACTACTAGCAAGCTCCAACAGCTTTCACAGGTTAGCAAACCAGTAATGTCTGCCTGTGATCTCTAAGTCTTCTTTCTAGCACCGTGTCTTGTGGCCTACCACCATGCTTTGAGATTCCATCATGGCCAATGTCCTCCACTCCCTTCTCCCAAAGCCCATAACACTGAACCTTTCTTTCCTCATAAGACTCTGAATTTCTAGCCATATTTTCCTTGGAGCAGAAGTTCCACTTGAGAAGAATGGCAGACCCATCTAGTGCTCTCACTCTTTCGAGGAAGCTTAGTCCTTCAACGTACAATATTTTCTGAAAAGGTAGTGCAGTCATTACAGAGAGGAGCTCTTAAAATCCCAATGAAATTCATATTTTTCAAATGTGAATTTCATATTTTTTAAATTATGGGATTTGTTTTTCATATTTTTTAAAGTGCAAAAAAGAAGACTTTTCTTGTCCCTCAGAAGACAGGAATGCTTGAGCAGCCCAATCACATCACGAAGGTTAGCAATCTGATCTGCGGAGGGACATCACCATGTCCTCTGAAGATCAGCAACTGGTCCATCTCCAAGGGCTGAGCTTCAAAGAGAACTGTGATGTTTTCCCTCCAGCCCAGCTTCAGCACTTCAGAGAAAATCAGAATGCTTTAAAGTTTAACTGCAATTAACGAGATGAGCAATGAAAAACTACAGAGCAAAGGTAAGGGCATAGAAACTGTGGGCTCAGTGCCACCAAATATCCGCACTGAATGTGCAATGTAACAGCTCTCTGTATTTGTGTTTATGCTTACATTCACAGACTTTCACACTTTGGGAGGAAGGGAAAGCGGCACAGGAAAAGGGAATTAATTTCTGATGAAACTCAACTGATTTTAGCATCCTTAAATCAGAAATTCATGTGCGCCAGAATATCTTTCCAAGTCCTCCAATGTCAGCCAGGACACAGATTTTGTAGGTCTTTCTAGCAGTGCCCTTAAGAAGAGGCATACAGGAAAGCTGTTACACATCTGAATCATCTCAGTGACTCACTTTAAACTCAAATGCTTTGCTATCTCAGAGCCCAATTGCAAGACTTCTATCAGCTCTGCATTTCTTAAAAATGGCTCAGTACCTGATGTTCAGATTCTAACTATCAGACTTAAAGCAATTAACTGAGATGACCTGGTGATAAGATTAGTGTTGTTTTATCTGTGTACTGAGTGCTAGTGAGAAATATAGCACCATTAGAAAAGTAAACAAACCAATCAGGAGAAAAAGAGAAAAAGGAAAAGAAGATAAGGAAGTCTTGACTTGGACTAGGATGTGAAAATAACAATTGCCTTATCTTACCGTTCTCGAAGCCTGACCTGAGGTTACCATCTGTCACATTAGGTGGTTGCAAAACTACTATGAACACCCCCTCAAGTAGAACACAAGGCTTTTAAGTCAGGAATGGTTGATGCCCAAATAGTATCTCACTACTTTGTCCTCTTTGGTTAATAAACTATAAGGGAAAACCAGTTACAATAAATCTCATGGCACTGTTGGATGGAATCAGAGGTTTTGAACCAGGCAGCATATAATGGGAAGTACAAGGGAAAGCGTTGCTGCCTCAGACTTATATGGAAATGAACGTGCCTCTTAACATCTCCCACTTGCAGATCTCAGACCCTTGAGGATGCCAGTGAATGAGGCACTGCAAAACCTCAGCGAGTAGGATGTGATTATGACCCCTGTTTGGAAATGGAGGAATGATGCAGAGAAGTTAAATGGGTTGTTCAACATCTTACACAGAAATCAGTTGCAGAACTGGATTAGAAGTTAATGTTCTTTTATTCTCTTCCTTCTCTCCATTGCTTTCCACTATGTCTTTATAATACTGGCAATCACAGATGCAGAGCTTAAAACAGTAGCAACAGCTGGCAGTCTTATTGTAGGAAGGCTGCCCACACTGTTCATCCAATATAAAACCACTTTGAAAGCAGGTATGAAAAAAGGTGCCGTCTCTCCTCCCTACATTTAACAGTGACATACCTGTCTGTCACTGTGGCAGAAGTAGGTATAAAATATCTAATTTTAAGTATGTTGATTAAGATTTAAGTATGCTGTTGCAAATAAATTGATTTATTTTTTAAATATAAAGGACTAAATATAGGGACTTATAAAGCATTAAAGGAGTATTATAAAGAAACAATAACTTATCTACTCATAGCAATGGGAGATGTTCTGCATAGACCTGTAAAAATTAGTCAGAATAAAACAAACAGATGATTCTGTTTGCTTGTCTAATGTACAAGACTAAATGATTCTAAAGAGTATTTATAATTTTGGAAGAAATGTTTGCTTTTGACATTCTAAATGTGGCTTCTAAAATGACACATTGCTCCTCTGATGATGTCTTTATTAGTTTCTATTATATTAAGGAGCCATATTTGTGTTTTTCCTAGAAGTGTATCATCTTGACACACCCAGAATTTGCTTGTGCTTGGTGTTTACCATGGAAAATCCATAAAAAGATACAAAGATTAGGCTACGTACTGATATACTCTCGCCAGAGTAATCTTCCTGCTTTGTGCCTTTTTACTGCCCCTGATTGTCACTACTTCCATCTACACTGTACGTCCCCATGTCACTGCTTATGCATATGTATTTGACATAAACAGTTACACTATTATCTCTCTTACCCTTCCCAGCTTTCTAGGATTGTATCTTTCTGTATTATGACTGCACTCAGGTGGTGTATTCCACCAGTGTTTCTAATGTCAATAAATCCTCATCATATTTATTAGAGCTGAGTGAATAATTGAAAAATTTGTATTTTACTGGAGAATATCAGAGGTAAAAGTTTTGCTCTAATGCCAGAATATTCACTCCTGCAGCAAGATGTGAGCAGGCCTAAAATACTGCTTTGGAGGCTTGTGCTAGGGCCTTCCACATGAGGGTGAACTGCACCCACAGAGGGGAAAACTCATGAAGAAAATCATGAATAATTAAAAAACACAGATAAATGTGAGACTACTTCAACCTACTTGCTAATATTTTAGGAACAGGAAAGAAGGCACAATCTGATTGATACATTATTCATTATAAGTTATTCCTCATCTCTGTGCTTTACACATAGATCCATGCACAAATTGCAGGAGATGTATTCCAGGTAACATTTGCTTCCATGTAAAATTGCATTTCAGTTCTGCTGCAGAATGAATATAACTAGTCCTACTGCTAGCTGGTTCCAGAATTCCATCTCTGGCAAAAGCTTTAAGAATATTTAAGTACTCCAATAGCTCAAGCTTTCTGAAGTATTAATGATATTCTCTCAGAGTTTGCCTTTCTATTATAGAATTCTCTTCACTAGACTATATATTTGTGTAGGAGTGAAGAAATGTCTTGAAAAAACAGTGACCTCTCCAGGATGCTATGTTGAAGCTTAAGCTTTTATAATTATTGGTAAGTTGCTCTGGGTGTATCTGATTACCCAATGCCTGAAACAGCTACTGCTTTCCTCCGAAACCAAGCCTGGGACTCAGTGATTGTAGCTTTCAGACCCAAAGATCCAGGAAAACCAGTCACCAGACCAGAGATCCCCAGTATTTTTCAATGGACAAAGATGATTTTCTTGCTAGAAACTTGTTAGCAGGAATGTTTTTCCCTCTTCTATGATCACAAATCTAAACAGACCACCTTTTATCCATCTTTTTTAATAGCCGTAGGCTTGATTTGGCCTCTCTATCTGAGACTGTAAACTGATTTTCTGTCTCTGCCATCTTACCCTGAAAACCATTCACCCTGCCAGAGAGCTGGGGGTCAGAAGCTTTTAAGGGTAAATCATGTACAATGCACAAGTCTGTTATTTTTATTGCCTCTCAGCTCTGCCATCTTGACTGTCTTCTAGTTCTGGTCTTGTTTTTCTCATAAGCCACGTTTTTTATCTCAGATTTGTCAGAAATTTCCTTTGGGGGAGTTCATAGCAATTCTAGGGACATTTTCATATCTGAGCTTACATAAAACACACTCTTTCACCACCCCAGTCAAGCTTTTTATAAGGTGCTGACTGGTGCCACATGGGAAAAGGTGGACACTTCAGCTTTGGGTGAGCACTTGAATAGGTATGTTCCAAGATCTCCCATCTGGGTAAGTTGGGAGCTGAACTGTCCCACAACATCCCCTTAAGCTGAAAGATGCCTGCCAAACAAGCTGGTGTTTTGGAGATACCTTACTACAGGAAGCAGCAACTGTTTAACAGACACCCCTCTGCCTTTATCCAGACAGAGGAGAAAAAAGGAGAAGGAAATAGAGGGGAGACTAGAACCTAGAAAAGACTGGTTTCTTCATAAAGCTGCTGCTTCATGCTGGACTTTTCTGAAGGAGAAAGGCTGGCGACATCCTTTTCTTATAGCTGCTGGTGGTGACACTTTCTCCCATTTAGGCCACTGTTGAGTCTACTGGAGTTGGCATGGCTCCTCAGTCAAATGTTATTTTGTCTCAAAGCAGCCTTTCAGGCTCCTCTCTGACATCATAATGCAAAAGAAAAGGTCGCAAGGCTATCTGCTGTTTTGTTTTCACTTTGTCTTTTGCAGGGAACTGTAAGACCCCAAGCTCAGCTCACATTACTGTGACAGGTTTCAGTTTAACAATCTGCATATCAAGTGCCTCCAGCCCTCTATGCCAGACTCCTCACCAATCTGTATCACTCTTATCAGAGATACCCAGTCTGTACAGCCCTCCCTGGACTTCAGAAGATGAGGACTGTCAACCCATCACTCTCACTACCCAATTAAAGGTAGAAAAAGTGGAAAACAGGGATGTGAGTGACTTGTACCTATGTATGTTGTGCATTGAGGGGTAACTCTCATCCCCAAAGAAACACACAAGTACCTTGTGATTTTAAATATTCTTAGGAGTCGAACACATCTCAACACCGAAATGCCCAGTGGTGACATGATCTTCGTCTCAACCAGAATCGTTTCCAGGATTCCTCCACACACAATGAAACAGTCAAAGCGATTGAAAAGGGACACAAAATAGGCCTGGAGACCAAGGCTGTACATCTTCAATAGCATCTCTGCCGTGAAAAGAGCCAGCAGCACCTTGTTGGCAGTGTCTCATGAAAAGAAACAGAAACAGATTAAGAAAACTTAGTCAAAAGATTAAAACAGCTAAACATTGGCTTTTCCCTGTAAGAAACCCCTTCTGAGACCAGTCTGAAAGGTTAACTTCATGTAAGCTTGCGTCAAAGAATGGACTTCAAAAGCATGGGCATCTCATTCACAGAAATGTTTTACAAAGATGCTTACAGCAATTCTTATGTATTGCACATACAGCTGTGATGTATTACACAACCACACAACCTCCGAGGCAGGGACATGCCTTCCTGTGCACAACCTCCCATCACACTTGTCATCTGCAGATGAGAGTGGGAATAGAAGAGCTGCTGTGCTACCTACTGTTGCTTAATTAAGCTTTTCAGCTGCTCTCACCTCCAGTGAGGATTCAGCTGTTCTGCAGACAGAAGAACTTTACAAATTGCTCTTCCTCATCCCCTTTGTAACTAGAATTTATCATAAATGCCATTTCAGGAAAACCCTGGACAACCCGTGGCTCTCAGTAGCTATCCACAAATTGGAAATCCAGTTGCTGTGTATTTCACCTACACCCAGTGGAACACTGCTTTTGCTGGAAATGAGTAACTAATGTTTACCGTGAAACTTCTGCCATTGTAGGCAGATATTTTGTTGTATTATTTAAGATCCTTCACAGACACTATTAGGAGCTGTGTATGCTCCTTCTACCATTGTGAGGTTTAATGCATCAGCTCCGCCCTCAGCCCCTTTTTTGACACTGAGCATGATGAACAGAACCATAAGCCTCTCCTCACCTTGGACCTCCGTGAGCCAGTCTGGCTGGTTGTAGTGTTCAGAGGCAATGGTAAGGGTGTTAAGAAACACAAGGAATATCACCAACCAGTAGAAAACATTGGACTTGACAGCGGCACGACACTTTCTTCTGCAGAATCTATTCCACCGGCGCCAGTAGCGACTTGAAAAATTGGAAAAGGAAAAGTTCTTTTCAGATAGGGATCCTTAGGCTATTGCAAATCTCTGTCAAGAGAGACTCTAGTCTTGATTTATTGTTCAAGACTGGTAGAGAATAACTTTAAAGTTCACCCTGAGAAATG
>JAVHNF010055043.1:9246-25773 GCA_034783455.1 Micropsitta finschii
GCATGTTTTATCTTCATCCAGACTGTTCTGATTTCAGTGTTTAGTCATTTGTTTTTCTTGTATTCATGAAGAGTGGTAGTGTAGCAGTACCTATATTTACATTTTAAGTCTTACACTAGTTGGAAGTATAATCCAAATTAAGGAATTACAAAGCAGTTTGCTTTCATTCTGAGAACCAGTATTATTCACGCATATTTTCTTGACTTTAGTTTATAACTTGGGAAGACTGAATAGAAGTAGCAGTGTCTTCAGTCCTGAGAAGCGTTTGGATCAAGCCTTTAGATCATTGCTACTCCTTTCCTCTGCTTGCTCAAAATCTTACATTATTCTGTCTGAAATTTACCACCTACCTGATCCCTTTTTCCCTTTAAGTAACGAGATCAAAACCCAAAAAGTGCAAATTCTGAAGCGCCTTCTCAGAACTGAAAGCTGGCCCTGCTGCAGTAACCATGGATTAAAAAAATAACAGCAATAATCAGATCGATCTGATGACTTCATCCTTCCATTAGCTGTCAAACTGCCTCTAGGAGTTTGGCTTAGTTGAGGGAGCATCATTAGGAAATCTCAAGAGAATACGCTCCCACAGAGACAATCTGATCTTTAGGAAGAATCTCTTTTTAAATCTGGCTGAAAAATGAATGTGTGGGTGGGCAAGCGTTATTTCTACATAGTGAAAATGTGTGCTGTCTGTGCAAGTGCACCATTTTATGCCTTCATTTGTCAGGTTTCTTTTCTTTTACAACACATCAAGGAAATTAGTTGAAATTTCTGTCCCTTAAAACCAATAGGTATAATTGCTATGAAACAAATAATTTCACAGGGAGAGAAGCCAGGGAAAGAGTAAAAGAAAGAAAATATATCTGTAAATAGCTCTTATCCAGTGTTAGATGAAGTGATTCATTTCTGTCTTAGGATTCTTTAGTAAATGGGAGGAATACTGAACACTCAGACAATGAATTTAATATGCACATGTTTTAAATTCATGTACATATGTATGTATTATTATATTCCTTGCAAACAACTGTTGCTGACTGTATGTAAACAGAATGTGGTGAAGTAATGAGATTTTAATTGTTTCCACAGGTCTGAAATCCTGTCGTGGCTTCCTGCTTCAGTACTTTTTGTGGGCATTATTTATGCTGGCTCTAGGGCACTGTCTAGATTGGTAAGAAGCACACAAGTAGGAGTCAGTTATTTATTACTTCTAATTTATGAGCAAAGAACATTCCCTTCATACAGGGTGTTTAATGCTGTTCCTCTGTTGGGGGGAAAGAAGGAAGGAGGGGTTTAAGTAATACATACACTTTTAATGGTGCTAGAGCAGTGATCCCATCCTACAAAGTGCAGAGCAGTATCAAAAAACACCTCTGTGATGGTCCAAAGCACTCAGCATCTCTCCAGAGTACTTGGTGTTTTGCATAGTAGATCATCAGTCGTATGAATTGTGCAAGTGGGGAAGAAGCTGAAGTTACTAGCTGTAAGTTTTCAAGAGGGGGACTGAGACTGTGGGATCTGTAGGAAATCCTGCTAGAATAATGAAGATCATTTCAGTGATTTTGATGCTTTACAGGATTTGAAAAAATAAATTGGAAGTTCAAAAGGTATTATGGAAACGGTTAGATTAATCAGGTTTATGATCCATTTGAATCACAGTAACCTACTAAACGTTCAATGGATATCAAATCTGCTTTCATTGAAGTTGAATGCTTTTTGCTTAAATTATATAGTCTTTGTGGGAAAAAAAATGGTGACATGAATTTTTGAAAACGAGCAATTTTTTAATGCTGTTATGCAGTCTGCAAGGCCTGATTCTGCACTAGTTCGCTTCTGCATTCTGCCAATGCATCTTAATGTAATTCCAGAGCCAGCTTGCTCTTGCCAGCTCCTAAACCCCAAGGAGGATCAAAAGGGAATGTTGGCCAATATTTTGCTTGTAGTGATCCCTTGAACTTCCCAGTGGAGAGATAGAGCAGAAAATAACAGGAGGTCTTTGTTCTCACAAACAAGTTTGGGGCCCTCATCTTGGACCCAAGTGCTCTTCAGAAATCACAGACATGTGCTCAGTAGCCCCATACCTCCAGATTAGCTTTGCTTCAGGGTGATTGCATTTACTTCCTCTTGGTTCCTTGTCAAAGCAAGTTCCATTGGGCTTCTCTGGTGTAAACTCAGCAAAGATCCCTAATGAGAGCCCTGCCTGGAAACAGCAGTAAAGCCTTGGCAGCAGCATCTTTTCTGCCTGATCACCTGGGAGGTGGAGGAGGGATGAATCACATCTTCTCTGCTGTTTCTTCTTATTTCCTAGTCATCCCATAAGTTACCTGTCTCCCTCCTGTCCCTGCTCAGGTCATTCGAGAGTGAGGTGTACTGGAGTGGCGGAGGGGCTGTGAATGGTTTTGACTTATATCCCAAACCTTTCTTAAGGAGGTTATATCCCAAACCTTTTTTTTGGGAGCATCTCCCATTTCTGAATGGCTTTTTGTTGTACATGAATAGGGATTTAGAGGCCTAATTCTGTGGCCGTTTTAGGAGGAAAGACAAAGCACAAGTCGTCTTAGGCCATAGTTAAGTAATGCCTTGTACTGGGGCTAAATTCAATCCTGCAGATAAGCTTTAATTACAGTAACTTTGTGTACAACAATTTTGTGACACAGTGAGAAGAAAAATGGACTCTCCCAATTTTGCACCTGAATAGGTTCACCTCAGCAGTGTATTTTTGAATTAAGTGGGTTTATTGCTAAAGCAGAAATTATGTGTACTTTTTGATCAAATCCAGGGAGGCCCACCTTCAGACATTCCTGTACAATGGCAGGGCTACAGTCTTAATCTCTTTTTGTGCCTCTCCCTAGAGGTGCTGGCAGTCTCTCCTGACCAGGAGTTCAGGGCTGGAACTGGAGGAGGAGTGCTTAGCTCTGGACTGTGATGCACTAACAAAAGTATGTAGAGCTGTGATGGGAGGTTTGTACAGAGTCTATTCTCCCTACCTGCCCAAGCAGCAAACCTTTCTTTTTGTAAGGATTAAGCCCACTCACAAATTTAAGAAATACTCACATCAAAGACAACAGACATATGGAGAAGATTAACTGGGCTGCGCAAACTGGAGCCATTGTTGGCTCCAAAACACATTTGGATGAGCCAAAAGCAAGGGGGAGGAAAATAAAACCCAACAAATTGGCTTCACAAAAGGAAGAATGTAAATTCTGCTGTCAGCTTTCCTTGAGTATGGTTATTTCTTATGTTTCCTATTATTGTATCAGGCTCAGGATGCTTATGTTAGATACTTCTGTGTTTATGTTCTTAGTCATCCAGCAACAGCATTGGGAATCGGTTTTCAGAACCAGTGAAGCTGGGGCTGACAGCTTCATGCCAGCTGTGTTTGTGTGATTTCCTTGCTAATTCAGAGGTGTTAAAAGTTATCTTGGTGCAACTGTTGTGTTTATGGATCCACCCCAGTTGTCATTAAACTTAAAATGTTTAATTAGCGATGCTTATCTGGCTTTATGGGAAAGAAGGGAAAAATCCAGAAAATACAGATTTCAGAATGCATAGCCAAATTTAAGAGGTATTTGCTGCTTATAGTACCTGAAGAGGCATGGACATCACTGAGAAATTAACTCATTCTCTACTCATATAATTTAAATACTGTACGCAAGTGGGGAAATAGTGCTTCCTAAAGCTGCCTTAGTCTTTAGATTATCTTAATTGGAGCAGAGAATTGCTTGTTTCAACTGTTTGAGAGACTGTGCATCTGATTTGGAGGAAGTATTATGAACCAGTAATTCTGGTTGGGTTTGCCTAGGGCAATGGGTGGTTGATTCATTATTGTTATCACTGAGGTTTGTTTCTTAATGATTTCATGTTGGGATGCTGTCCAGATACCTTAGTGGGTAGAATTTTGCCATCACTTGTGTATGAACTATTATATTTCTACTCTAATTTTGGGCAGCTCTTCCTAGCAGTAACTGAAAGCAGTCACTTAAGTCACTTAAAATCATCTTGCCCATAATTCTTTTGCTAGGAGTCAGACTGTATTCTTAGCAGCAGTAGACAGAGATGGGAAAACTAATGAGAACTGTTTACTGTGAAGGCTGCAGATATTTGAACAGAGAGGCAAAACTAGAGGCAGAAACCTGGAGCAAATCTCACTGTGTGGTAGTTGCATACAAGCAAACTGACTGAGCACTCGAAAGTAGGAGAAGCAGCAAGCAGGGTCTGTGTTTAAAGATGCCTGTGCCATATAATAGTGATTGGAATGGGTCTAAGTCCCTTTTAGGAGATGTCGTGTGGGTTTATAGCTCAAAAAACTGAAACAAATCCCAAAACCACAAGCTTGCGGGACAGCTGTCCCTTAGAGGAGTGTCTCTTCCTGTGTGTGTGACTGTTGTGGTTTGATTTGGGCATTTTTCTTCTCTCCCAATGGCAGCCAATCCCAGTGTTCCTCACCGTGCACAACGCGTCAGAAGTTATAACCTATGGGTTCCAGAAGTTTGTGCAGAAAGAGGTAACTGATCTGTTAATTAACACATTCAAGGTATCCCCTGTGATATAGCTGCCATATAACAAAACACCTGATTTCTTTTAGTATGGGCATTAGTGCCATGTGCTTTTCTAATCTTGCAGTGGTAGCTAGTCATTAATGAGACCCAGAGAGAGCTTTGCTCTTGACAAGTATTTCTGTTGATGTTTTGTTTTCCCCGTCTATTAATGAAGCTCTGCAAATGTGTATCACCAGTTATCTGCATTTTTAAGACTGGCTTGGTCCTGCTTGTTTTTCCCTTTTGAAAATTAATATCCACCCTCTCTCATGCCCCATGTAAGATTATCATTGAGCTGAGAGGGACGAGGCCTGGGTCTCTAGATCTAGCCAGTGTATTGTAATCTAGTGTATTGTATGATTATAGATAGATTGCATCTCTACATGAAATGCAGGAATAAAAGTGCATTTCTGGATTTGTTTTGAATGCTTCAGAATCTGTCCCAGGTCTTAAATCTGACTTAAAGTTAGTAGAATAATTCCTGCAGCTGGTACTAAAGAGATGGGTTTCTTTCTCACAAACTCATTGGGAATCTGTCATTTTTTTAGGCTATGAGATGCTTTTCTAATTGACCAGAGAGCTGCTGTGTGAGGTAGCTCTGAGAAATCATTAATCACAAAGTCATTTCTACAGTGGCCTCTGGCTTGCTGTGGAAGGGGTTTTCCAATCATTACATCTGTTGTGTATATAGAGGACAAATAAATGGCCCATGTTTGCTACTCCTGACAAACTGAAGAGGTCACTAAGGTTATGCCTGAGGGACATAGCAGTGCCTACCGTGGCATGTCCCTAAGTCATTGTCCTGTGATTATTGTCCCTGACAAAGTGTTTCATGTTTTCCTGGTTATGACTCCTATTTTTAAAAACAAAAGCACTATGGACAAGGATAATGCAAACACAGATCTTGCTAGGCAGGTTCTGGGGAATAATTTTGGACTAAAGGGTTGGGAAACTCAGGAGTTTAGACCTCTGGTTGTACCTAATAAATTAAGAATACTCAATATTTGAGTACATAAAATACACAGTTTTGGTATAGTTCAAGTTAAGTTTAAGGATCAAGTGTAAAGTCACATCTGGTTTTAGGTTTACCTGCTGGTAAGTAATCTGAAAATATAAATCGAGTTGAAGTAGGCTGATCTGTAATCCTGATTCTTCTTTTCAAATTAAATTTGCTAAGCAGTGCCCAAACATAATGCACTGTTGAGTGTTGCGCACAGGATTTTTAATGTGTTTGGTACAGTAAGATCAGCTGTCACCAGAAAGCACTATTTCACCCTTTTTATTTTTAAATTTTAATTTTTTGTTCATATTTTCGTTTTTACAGCAGACCTCTCATCTGAAAGTCTGTAGGTAAGCTTTTTACAGTGCTCACATTCAAATTCAGACTTGTTTTGGCTCCAGCTTCTGTATTTGCTTCAGATAATGGCACACCAAAACAACGAAGAATGAAAGGCACATTCCCGTGGGCGGTGAGCCTAAATTGCAACATTGGAATAATGAAATAGTTTTAAAATGTATTTTCCTTTTTCTTTTTTTTTTCTTTTTTTTTTTTTTTTTTTTTTTTTCCAAACCACTGCTTAAATAGATCCCTTTTTTTTCTACTTATAAAAACAAAAAAGGCTGGTCTTCGTGAATAACAAAGCAGTGCTTGTAGGAATGCTTTCGGAAACGAGATGGAAGCCAGGTTTATGTTCCATTAATCTTAAATGTAATCTTAAACAGCAATAGAAAAATAATTTATGTGATAGAAAATAGCTAAAAGTGCCTTTACCAAGAAAGAAAGAAAGAGTAAGTGATACCCAGTTCTGCTAGAATCACTCATATTAAGCTACACAACCTACCGGCCCTGGTTGGCCGTAGCTATTTAGGCTCCAAAAAGGAGATGGAAAAAGAGAAGTCAGCCAGTCATGTATTAAGAGTTTTATTCTACCCTCTCCCCATCCTCTTGAAGAATGCATTTTTGCTGTCCTGCACATTCTGTAATCTTTCAGTGGTACTTAGATAGTTGGGTTATTTAGTGTACTTAGAGGCACCATCTTCTTAATTTCTTCCTGTTGTTTCCATTATCTGACTTACTGTGGCCTTGTTTTAACAACTGGATTATTGCCAAGGATGCCAGGCTTTTTATCATCTTTATTCTGTATTTTCCTATGCTCCTGGAGAGCAGGAAAATAAGCTGCAAAAGCAAATATTTGTTAATATTAGAAGCAGCAGTCCACAGAAATTCCACATCAGAGTATTCAGTGTAGCTTGTAAAAATACTTACTCAGCCATAGGTTAAGAATTTGTTTAGTCCAAGTCAGAGGACTAGAGGAGGACTGGTGCTGTTCTTAATCCATTTCTAGTGTAATACCACTCACTCCTACTTTGCTCTGTGTTCTGGAGTTGCATCATAACTTTTAATGGAGTCACCTTTGCTGGAATTGTTGTAATAGGCAATTCACCTTAATGAAAGAACTTTAGTAGCCATTCACAGCCAGAAATTTGTTGATTTTGGCTTTCTGAAGCAACCTGGGGAAGCCAGATGCAAGTGAAGAATAATATTCCGTACCAAAAAGCTTGTTTTCATCACTGTTTTGTGCTGCTTTTTATACAAGTTTGCTGCATATGAGTTAGAAGAGTGCATGATGTAAAAACTTTGGTGGCAGAAATTACTTTTAAATATGGAATAAAAATTAAACAAATTAAATGTCAGTGTAAAATTGAGTGGAATTGCCTATACATTGCTGAGAGTATAAATCCACGTTACAAGGGTTTGGTCCTGTTTGTTTTTTCTCTTCTCCACAGTGTGCTGTGCCTCCTGGTAGCAGCAGTGTGCCTTCCTTTATGTGACACACAGGTGAGCTCTGCTTTGTAAAGCAGCTCAAGTTAGATCTTGATGTTCGACATCTTGTTAGTGTATGAGAGATGTAGCTTTTACTTGTAAGCTAGGGTGGGATTCCTGTGAAGGAACTGAAAATGTTGTCTATTGCTGTGTTGTAGTCTTGCTGGTGTTAATGTGTTTGCATCATGATAAAACCTCTGAGCAGACATACAGCTCATCAGTGAAGATGATCGCTGGGGAAACCATGGTTTAACTTCTTATAGGGCTTAGAGCTAATGACTTAGGTTTGGATTAATTGCACATAGTTTCAGGAGGTACCTGAATTAGCTTTATGATAACTCTGTAGCTACTGGAGAAAGAAAGGAGGTACCTCCAGAGAGCCCTTAGTCCAGCAAAGATCTATTCCTTGGAGGTGCTTTTCTCTTCTGGAGTCTTAGGAAAGCTGCTTCCTTGTTTTAGATACTTTAGTTGATATGTGAAGTCAGGGAGGATGAATCTGGGAACTTGTCTGGATGCATCTGATCAAATGTAGTCATCAGAGTTGTTGCACCTGCACTAGCTCCCCTTGTAGTCTTTGGTGCAGAGCAGGCATTTCTGGTGTATCATTCATCTTCTCAGAAAGCAGATATCTAAAATATGCCAGGTGAATTCCTTTTGAAAATGTTTATTTTTCCCCATCGATGAAGAGAGCTACCTTGCTCAGAGACAGATGTCCGTGAAAAGCACTCTTTTGGATACTCTCTGATTAGTTGGAGCCTTGGGGAGAGATCCTGTTAAGCTGCTGCAGGGGCTAAGAGGGAAAAGGAGACAAGGGAAGAAAAACCTTAGTGATGTTCCTCTGATCTTCTTGCCCCTCCCTGACTGCCAAGACAAGACTAAACAGACTAGGGTCTATATGTTCAGATTGTTTAAGATGGTGTACGTATCTGAAAGAAATAGAGCTGTTCTTGCCAAGACTAGTCAAGAGCTAATGGGCGTATGCCAAGTCTCTGAGTGGGACAGGAAAAACTTCAGTCTTCCTCGTCTTCCTTCATCATCTTCTTTTTCTTTGTAGCATAGCTGTACTTGCTTTTTGAAGGTAGAGGCAGGGAAATAGCAATAAGTATGTTTGCATGAATGTGCTTTTATTTATGTAGCTGTTCTTTATTGCAGTTTGATCCAAATGGTTATTTATGGGCTCTAATTCACTTGATCTGTGTTGGTAAGTAATCTCTTTCAGAAACGGAATTAGAAAGACTGAATGTGTTGAAGAAATCAGCTTTATTATGAAGTTACTGATATTTAAAGTTCCTGATGTAAAAAACACTTGGAAAGAAAGAAGAAGTTCAGTAAATATAAGAAATGCATTCCTTTTATATCTCTTACATTGAAAACAACAACAGCATAAGCTAGATATTGCAGTCATTTAACAGTGAATGAGAAAATGCACATGCAATTTTAATCAGCACTAAGCTTTTCTGGGAGTTTTTGATGATTACCTACTAAGAGACGTTTCCTTCTGAGGGGAAAAGAAACATGAAAAATAAACCCAAGCAAGAACTTGTAGCTGGAGCTTTATTGCACACACTGATTTTATTTAAAAACTGACAGAAATATTCTAAAATACCATGGAATGTGCTCCCAGAGGAAGGATGTTGAAATGCTGGGATTTTTTATGCAATCATATGCATTTAAAAATGAATTTTAACAATTAGTTGCATAACCTGTCAGGTTTTCTTTTGTCTTGTTTCAGACTAAACATTGATTTGGATAAATCAGATTTCTTCCCTGAAAAGCTAGAAACAGACAGACCCAGAAAATCTGAAGAAAGAGAGAGTAGTACTTTTTAACTAGATTTGTGTCTTTTGGAGCATTAGGCTGGATAATAAGGGACTTTTATTTGTTTCTTAGCTGTCCGATAGTCTTAGTGAGTGACTCATTCATATGTTAAGTCTTGTCTGCAAATTAAGGAAGATTCCTTCTTTATTCTGTCTATCCATACTGTAAATTTTTCAGGGCAGAGGTAATGAGTTTATATGTATTTGTGTCTAGGGAGGTCTACAGATCTCATTCTAAAATGTTGTTAACATACAAATAAGAAATAGTTGTTTTGTTTTTTTCTTTTTTCCTTTAGGAAATGTTCTATAGTAAACAGTTGTTCTTAGAGAAAACAAAAAACTAAGGATTTTTCACTTCACATACTTGTTTGCTGTAACGAGTGATGTTATTGCTTTCTAAAAAGCCAACAGGTCTCATTTGTAAAACAGTGCTAGTCCATGGAGGTGGAAAACTGCTTAGAGAGTCTTCAGGAGGTCCCTGCTGTGTGTTTGAAACATGTAGGAAGTGCCAACATAATGTTTATGCTCAAAATATAACTTATTTCCATTTCTCTTGTTTTGGAGAGAAAGTTGTTGATACACCTGTTGGGGGGGTTTTGTGTAATTAGATTTCCTATCAACTGACACAGTTTATTGGTGCTGCAAGGAAGGGCAAATAGATGAATTAACTTGTTGCACAGTCAATCAAGACAGAGCATTAGAGAAATACGTGTGTTCTTCAGCTTGTCTAATGGAGACAGAATTGAGGACATCTATTACATAGTGTTCTACTAAATTTGCTTTTCATTTTCTGTTTCTTTTTGCAAGTAAAAAAACCAAAACAACCAAAGCCTGGAAGAAGGGGTCTAAAAAAAACAGAGCTTGAAGCTGTATTGTTCCTTTCTTGAGTGCTTAAAGCTTTTCCCAGAATAGAAATGGGAGCCAAGAGGTGGGTAGGTCAAGTATGTAAAGAACCTGGAAACCCTAGAGCTGAGAGAACTCTGAACAGGAAAGATGGCTCAGAGACAACAGCTGTAGGGGTCTACATAGGTAAACACATCATAGAAGGTACCCAAAAATAGGGTGGTCTGAAGAAACCATTCTGTGACACTTTTCTATATGTATTCACATACATGCAGAGAGCTAAGTTTTCTTCAGAACTAGAATAAGCACATAGCATGACAGTACTCTGAGATTATAATGCTTTGAAAACCATTAATTTAAAGCGATAGGTTCATTTTACTCACGGTTTAAGTATCCTTTGTGCCATGTGGCTAGACTGTAATTCAGAGGGGTTCCATACTGCCAGTATCATGGCCAAACAAGCATGGTTTGTCAGAGTGATTGCACGTTACAGCAATTACACGTATCATTTCAATTACAGGGGCTTACAAAGTATTTCACAAGTTGTGGAAACCTAACTCTTTAAGGTAATGTGTTTTCATATTCTTTTAAAAAGAAAGAGATTGTTATCAAAGAAGGTTAGAGACACATCTGTGTAGCAGGCCTGTAAACTATAGGTATTTCTGTGTTATCAGTGTGAACTGAGCCATTCCTGTTTAATCATTAATGACTTCTCTTGCAAAAGGAGCCTTATTTATTGTTGGTAACAATAGCATGTGGTTATTGATAGTCATATGCCTAACTCAAACACTGAATTAGTTTTAAACAGTCTGTTATCAAAGGGTGATGACTCAGTTTTGAAAGAAGATCCTCTAGTTACTGGCACAGGCATTAAAAGGAAACGTTAGTTTGTGTTAGCCTTGAAAGCTGTATGGTTTGAATCTGTCAATATCTCCCTTTGAGACACAGACTCAAAAGCATTTAGCAGCTGGTGACTTCCCACAGGCCTGGGATGGCTGAGTACTTTAAAAACCTTACGCTAATCCCATGTGCATGTTAGATAAACATGCCAGACAATAGTTGTATTGAAGGCAGGTGACATTACATGTTTACGGTGTCTATCATCTGCAGTTCTCTGTATCAAAGGAGATAGATATGTTACCACTGCATATTATGTATATGTATGTGATACACATGTGTATAAAATATGACTAAGCTTATTTATTTCAAAACCATTTTCCAGCTGTGCTTGAAAGTTCTAAATTTTAGTTGGTCTCACTTTATCTTCACTTTAAATGAGACTCTCAGTGACACAGTAACAGCAGAAACAATGTGCAAATGATGTGTTAGTTAATATGTAATTAATATGATTCATATACTGATAATGTAAATAGTTTATTGAAGAATGTATCTAATCATAATATAATGTTAGTGTTATCTAATTATAATGTGTCATATATAATATTATGTAATATTACAATGTTATAATACTATTTAATATACTGATCTCTTACACCAAGTGAACTGTGGTACTAAAAGAACACCTTTTTTTTCTTTCATTCCTCTCTCAGTGATCTGGACCAACAGTACATCAACTATGTATTCAGGTAAAATGAGTAAGTCTTTGGTACACCATAGCTGGCTTTATGTGGTATGTGTTTTTATTTTCACCCATGGCTTGTTTAGGAAACACATAGCTACCACTACTGAAATATATGTATTTAGCAGGACATTCGCTGACAGAAAGTGCTAAGCTGAACAGTTTAGCAGCTGAATTTTTTTGGCTCAGGTTATAGGTGTACATGCCAATATACACCTGGGGAGGCAACGAGGTGTTAATTATTTTTAATCGCCATGTGCACAAATAATCTATCGTTTCCAGTAATAATGTTTACAGAGCAACTCCCTGGCAATACCCCGCTTCAAAAAATAAAACTTGAACAAAATTGCCAGAAGGAGAGGTAGTGATTACAAAAGCATGACGTGCAAAGAACATGAGCATAAGTGATTGTTCAGAGTGCTGTTAGTGGGATTGAGTAATTCAGACTTTCAGTTGTTTTTCTGATTTGGAGATATAAAAGTGACTTGTTATTTTGTAGTTAGTGAAAGAGCCTGAGTCACTGACCAGACTTCCCGGTGGGTTTTTTATATATAAAAAAAGAGTCAGTCTTTCCTCAAAGAGCCATATAAGCCAAAACATTGGGTGTGCATTGGCTTCTGCTAGATTTTTGTGAGGCTCTATTAGAGTCTTCTCCATCCATAATCACATCTTGTATATGTTCACTTATTTTCTTGGAATGGTAGCTAAAGTTGTATGAGGGAATACTGTAGAATACAGATACTAAGTTGTAAGAGAAGGATAGTCAAAAAGAATGAAAGAGAGAACAGAGGTTAGGAATAAGCATACCAAAGGTGGATTTGTGTTTGCCATTCGATTGGATGGATGAATGCTCTTGTTTATCACATTAAAGATCCTTGGTAGGAACACAGCAGGGACACCAATGTAGGGCAGTTACTTCACTTCTATTCCCATTTATCTTGTGAGCATCAACATGATAATACTGTGTATCTCCTTTTATCTTTGTTCAATCAAATCTTGTATTTCCATAAGTAAGCCATGCAGGCCTCTGATTTTGCATTTGTATGATTCCAGTGTCTATTCAGCAGGGTCCCATGCATTGACAATATCTGAATACCAGTTTGCTTGAAGTAGGCTCTTGTTTAAGTCAGTTGTTTTCCATCTGCTATGAAGTGGGAGCAAATAAATATTACTCAAAGAAAGTAGTTGTGTTTGTTGAAATTGTTTTGAAGAATTAGTCACGGAACTTGCAAAAATGTTGCTGTGTGCAAAAATAACTCATGAAGATTTGAATGAGCTGCAGCTATTTGTTTCATGTTGAATCATGAAACAAGCAGTAAAATCAATGGATTTTTCATTTGGCACCTTCCTGGCTATGGCTCTCAGTGGTCGTTTTAGTTTAAAAGAGGGCCTGAACCTTTAAAGTTCAGTTTTTTCACTAAAGGTCTTAATTTTGCAGCTTTGATAGAAAAGTTAGGGTTGGGTTCCTGCCCTGTTAGTTGATAGTAGCCCTTGTCTTTGAAGTTGTGTCCAGCAGAGAGCAGGAGTTCCACATTACATGGCAAGTGTGGTTATTGATTTAGAGGCTTTTGAAAGAGAGAAATTTCTCGTTAAGGAACTGTGAGGCTTAGAGATATGTATTTTAAAAATGAAAAACAACAATGGAATTGTGCAGATTGGAAGATGGCTATTTTTAGCATCTGCTTAAAAGCAAAAATGTGTAATTAAAGCTTGCAGAGATTTTCATCATTAAGGGGCTTGGAGGTCAGTGTAGCTTCTAAGATGATGGTACAAAGCAATAGCTGAAAAACAGATGGCTTAGAGGAGGTGGAAGGCAGGATATTTATTTGTTTGGTTTGGATCAGTGTATCTCTGTATGTGTATGTATTTATATATGTATTTATATACTTCTGTGTGTCAGAGGAGCTCATAGTCCACAGCATTTGGATCTCATCTTGTCTAGGGAAAACAGATGGTGCCATGGTCAATGGAATAAGTGACATCTGATTTCTTTTAGAGTTTTGTTTTGTCATAATAGCTGATGATGTTTGAGAGGGTGTGAAATTTGGCAGAAGTTGCCTCCTTGTTTGCAGCCTCCACGATGTGCCACTGCTGTGAAGGTCCTCCAGTGTCTTAATGGGCCTGAAGTCTTTCTGCTGCAGAAGGCACTGGCAGAGATTGTCCCTTTGTGAGACCTCTGGGCATGTGCTTAGCTTGGAAATACTGCCACTTTCCAAATTTGGATGAAGCTGGTCAGCGTGTTTGAGAGCTATGCAGAGCCATGAATATATGTGTACACACAACTTTATTCACAAGCTTAATTTCTGTGGAAGGCAGGCAAAAGTATTTTTAAATCACACTGAATAGAGGGTATTTTACTCTGAACATTCTCTGAATGAGTGATAACTCCTTATGGGCAGTTCTGGGTCAGAATTACTGTCAACATGTGCTTATCCGTCAGAGGGTGCCCACCATTAGATTTTGTGACTTAGCAGGCAGGTATATATGCTGCTTCCTCTACTCAGGGCTTTTCAAGGGCTATTTTGGCCATGAGAGGATCCCAGTTCCACCTCTAGAACAGGACAGTCTAATGTGTACTGGTGGTCTTGTCTGTACAAGCATGATTCTATGATTTATGAAGGAACTTGATAGTGTGGTATCAGTGCAGCTTTCTCCCCTTGGTACTGTTACCAATGGCCTTTGTAGCTCCTTATTTCTAACCTAGATCAGACAGCTGAAATGTACAGGGAAAAGAGAGAAGCCAGATAGTGTTTAGAATTGTAGAATTATAGAATTAGTTAGATTGAAAAAGACCCTTAAGATCAAGTCTAACTGTTAACTGCCAAGTCCACCACTAAACCATGTCCCTAAGCACCACATCTTCATGTCTTTTAAATACCTCCAGGGGTGGTGACTCAACCACTACTCTGGGCAGCCTGTTCCCATTCTTGACAACCCTTTTGGTGAAAAAAAAATTTCCTAATAAAGAGGAGAATACAGGTAAATGTATAGGTTTGTTATAATAGCATCTGTTCAAAGCATTTCTGTTCTGTATGAAAGCACAGTTGTACTCTGTGTGTAGAGACTGCCTGGATAGAACAGATTAAAATTTCTGCCCCAAGCTACTGGATGTTGGAATGTACCAATATGTTAGATTAAAAAAAATAGATATTCACATTAAAAAGAAACATTAACTGTATTGGTTCTGTTGGAGCCAATGCAGCTGAAATTAGCTAAGTCTCCTAATGTATGCTGTCCCTACATGCCATGTACTGTTTCTTGTTTTCACATCTGGAACAATTTGGGAGGGTAGAGCGTCATAAGCAGATGTACATGAACAGAAACATTCCAGAACCAAACAGATCTGAAGAAATATTTGCTTATGTTGAAAGTGTGGCGTTCTTCTCACTTCATCACTTACAGCATGGTTATTCAATGGCTTTTAAGAAGGAAGCCAGACCAGGAGCAAGTATAGGAGGGAAAGCAGAGCTGTGCTGTACAGGGAAGGGAGAGGTGATGATGTTGCTTCTCAGTGCTCAACTCCATGCTGTTCATCTGTTTAAACACGTGGGGCAGGGAGGGGGAGGAAGAGGTCAAATGTACTTCAGGAACCTCTCTATAATCCTCTGGTCTTATTCCCACCACTTTTTTTTTACTGCAGTATTGCATTTCCCTGTACTCCAGCTTCTGCATTAGTGTTCTACTTCCTAGTGGGTTTTCCAGTAATCTTGCGTTTTCTTTTATTCCTTTCCAGATCCCTACTTTTATCAAGGAGGAAGCCAGATGTCTTCCCCCTAGCTAGCTGGCAAGGGGTAGCATGAGGGGAAGGAGTGGTAATTCTACCTGGCATGTTGAGAGATACAGAATGTGTCTTAGAAATGGGTCACAACTCATCTTGGGCTTTTTCCTGTGCTAAGGCAGGTAGAGATATGTTACTTCTTGTAGAAACCTGGAAGAAAGTTTCAGGATAGGCTGAGAAAGTTGGGGCTGTTCAGCCTGGAGAAGAGAAGGCTGCGTGGAGACCTCATAGCAGCCTTCCAGTATCTGAAGGGGGCCTGTAAGGATGCTGGGGATGGACTATTCCTCAGGGACTGTAGTGATAGGACAAGGGGTAATGGGTTAAAACTTAAACAGAGGAAGTTTAGATTGGATACAAGGAAGAAATTCTTTACTGTGAGGGTGGTGAGGCACTGGAATAGGTTGCCCAAGGAAGCTGTGAATGCTCCATCCCTGGTGGTGTTCTAGGCCAGGTTGGACAAAGTCTTGGGTGAGTTGGTTTAGGGTGAGGTGTCCCTGCCCCTGACAGGGGGGTTGGAACTAGAAGATCTTAAGGTCCTTTCCAACC
The DNA here is from genome assembly GCA_034783455.1 of Micropsitta finschii. Lineage (NCBI taxonomy): Eukaryota > Metazoa > Chordata > Aves > Psittaciformes > Psittacidae > Micropsitta > Micropsitta finschii. The sequence continues at coordinate 25,166 of JAVHNF010055043.1, forward strand.
CTAACTATTCTATGATTCTATGTGTGCTAAAATACAGGCATTCCTGCAGTTCATGACTCTTCATTATAATTGAAAAGGAGAGAGATACCACAAGCTTAGTGCCAGCATCAAGACAGAAAAGTGGCATCACATTAAGATGCCTCTGGGGCATCTTACACAAGGAAAGGTGAACCAGATATGATGTAATATAGCATGGGATTGCAGCAGTCAGCCTGCCAGTAATGAGGTAATCAGGAAGGATTCTGTACTACTCTTAAATCATACAAAACACCAGCAACATGAAGTTACTTTGTTCCAGGGAGCATTTCCTGCCACAACCTAAGACATCAGCCACATCAACAGGATGTGGAAGGGTACAGCAATGTGAATTAACCATACTAACAGCACTGGTATACGCTGACCTAAGACAATTGAATAAGTGGGATATTATTCCAGGCCTCATTTCCAGAAGCCATCTGACAGCTGCTACCTCCCTAACTGCTTTGTAGAAACAGCTCCAAAATGAGCACAGAGCATTCTGGTTTTCCTCCTTACTGAATGGAAGCACCCCAAAAAGAAGTTTACTGAGAACTGTGTCTTCAGAGAGCTGGAAAGCCATAAAGACACTT